>OMKZ01042659.1:0-22463 GCA_900302535.1 Neoniphon sammara
TGTGTCTCTCCACCCCAAGCCTGAGAATTTGCTCCTAGCCAGCAAACTGAAGGGGGCGGCGGTCAAGCTGGCAGATTTTGGCTTGGCTATTGAGGTGCAGGGAGACCAGCAAGCATGGTTCGGTGAGTATACATCATCCACTATATCAGTTTTCCAATCATACCACCAGCCAGTTAATCACTCAACAAGTATTACTATTTTCACTCATGTTTGTAGTGTTTCTGTATGCTCTACTGAAAAGACTTTGGCCCTCTCGTAAAGCTGTGGTTCATCTTTTTTTTGGCTGACCGCAATAGTGGGCCCAGCCCTAAAGTCTGCCCCTCACTGACTGAGTGAGTAACTGAGTGATGAAGTTGCACCATTGGTCGGCTGTGTGCTGGACTTTCCCCATTCATTGACCATTGCTCTTTCAAAATGAGTGGGTGTGAGCAGTTTCCTATTCCGTCCTCAGGGCGCGTTTACAAATCACCATTAAAACAAGGTTTATATAGGCAAATAATTCTTGTGCAATGCTTGTCATGAAGAACCAATTACATATTTTGTTGCATCTACATTAAACTGGATTTTACAATTTTTGCATGGTTATTTGCAAAGATATACTTACATTTATGGGGTTCTTTCCCACACCAGCAGCCATTTCCTCAAATAGTGGCCAGGGTTTTTATTTAACTGCAGAGGATACCAGGCCTTTATTGAAGGCAGGCTTTTATTTGAGAGAGGCCTTTATTTCTAATTCCCTCTGTTTATTAAGTATATTTGCTCATCTTTTAGTATGAAGCCTTCTTGTTTTCCAATCAGCTTCCTCTTTTTGGACCAACCAGGAGAGGGAGGAAGCAATCTGTGCACTTATTTTTCCCCCTCTCCCGCAGCTCATTCCAAATTTATTGCAGACTAAGAAGGGAATATACATACACAGTCCAGCCATATACTAAGTTTTGACTTAGTCCTTTTTTTAATGGATTTTATTCAAACCTTTCTACTTAATGTGTTCTTTTGACTCAACTCATTGGAAATGGACATGCCATTACATTACTCATCATAGCACTCTGCAAGTGTTCCTCTGAATTGTTGCCTCTTGCTTTCCTCAGTCAACTTGGTGGTGAGATCAAGCTAATTGAAAAATCTGTGGCAGAACAGCAGAGGATTTGCATCCAAGTTTTGTGTTTGTAAAAAGCCCCCAAATCAAATTTTCATTGTTGACCACGCCATTTTGTCATTCTGAGCCTGTGGCTGCTCCCTGTTCAAACCCAGTTACATGAATGTGGGACTTGCTGTGCCATTGTTGTGGACTCCTGTGTCAAGCTTGGATTACATGGATTGCAGGCCCACTTCTACTCCTTAATCCCTGTAGAAAAGAATAATAATTAGCCTAATCCCCAGCGCCAGGCATCATTTGAGGACCTGGAACCAGTTCACTCTGTGCTCTAGCTTACTACTAGTTGTGCTCCGTCTCTGTGCCCAAGGGTCCGCGGGTGATTTGCAGCTTTTTGAGAAGTAGGCTGCATTCTACTGATCGCGAGCCAAGCGACATTCCCTCAGAGGGAGGATTTCTTTTCATGGAGCCTGTTAACCCAGGCCCATAAACGTAACTTTATGGGGCCTTCGATCCTTAGCTACTGTGCAGTGTTTTGGTTGTGGGAAAGGGTTTGTTTAATGTTCCAGTTGCACAAAATAATGTAGGTATATGGACAGCTACAGTTAAACTTCAAAATTTTTGCTTGAATTTGTATCGTGTCGATGTCTGTGTGTTTTCCAGGCTTTGCGGGGACCCCAGGTTATCTGTCTCCTGAGGTGCTGAGGAAAGACCCCTACGGCAAGCCGGTGGACATGTGGGCCTGCGGTAAGACAAGCTCACTGAGGCAGCAACCTTCTGGCAGCCTGTCTGTCTCTGCAGGAGAAATCTACAGCTGCTGCAGCGTTTGTGCCACACTGATTTGTGTAATTAGTGGAAGCCGCCGTTTACAGTTAGTTACACACAAATGTCATGGCCTAAACCAGCCAATCAGAAGCCATCTCCAGGGAGCGACAAAGGGACATCAAAAGAAACATATTTCCCAAATGTCAGCTTCTCAGGAACTGAAATAAACAGCCATGTTTTCAGGTCGTCCACCCTGGCTTTATGAGTTCTTCTTTGGAAGAGTTTCCAAAAGAAGAAGAAAGCTTCCACACTTTATTAGAAACAACATTTCAGACCACAGAACCTTTGTCAGGTGATTTCAGGTCACCTGTACCAAAGCTTTCTTCTTCTTTTGGGATCACAGTTTCTTCTACACATCTGTCGCCCAACGCCTAGCTGTGCAGAAGCCTCAATTTTCAGTTCTCTTTGAAAGAGTCTCAGCAGGCCACGGATGGTAGAATATTTTCATCCTTTAGAGGACTATCCTTCAGTTGAAGCTTTAAAAATTACCAAAATTGGAGTTACAAGGTTGTCAAATGGCAGTGATATACTGGAGCTTATTTTGCAGTGATAAAAATATAGTGTTCAGTACCAGTAATTTGTGTTTGACTATACAAGACTGTAATGAACTGTAATGATGTAAGGCCAATGTGACCTTGAGTATTTTAATGCTTTTATACATCATTTTTACAAGTCAGTTGTCTTTTATACTCTAAGCGTAACAGATTGATTGCTGTCCTCTCTTTGTGTTTCCTTTTTGTAACTTTAATGTGTTCTTGTTTTATGCTTCCCATTTAATCACAATGAGACTTTTACCTGCATAATAAAGGTTACAAATGAATAGAATCAACATTAAAACACAGATACAAGCCTTGGTTTTGAATGTAGAAATTTTATTTGGTCCCTACGCCAACAGAAAATGAGTTCCCCACTGCTAAGCAATACAGCAACAGCTGATTAGACCAGAGTGCATAAATCAAATACAAACAAGGTGGAGTGATACCTATGGAGTTAAGAAGCACCAGTGTGTATATTGCGGTCATAAGCACTCATGTAACACCTCTTGTCCAATCGCAGCGCATGGTTGGAGGCAAATGGTGTGTAATGCACCTTAAGAGTCATTTGACAAGACATTTAAATGTCTTGTGATTATTTTGTTTGATACAGTGCATTCTGTTCTAAATTAATAACAGATAATAATGATGAGTCAGTCCTAGATAGATAAAAGTGATGAGTCGTATGTGTGTGTCAGTCTAGGTGGCACAAATGAGTACCGCGAGCCCTGACCTCCTGAATTAATCATTGCTGACGCTCATTACACACATTTATTATGGGCAAGGCCACCTGGGCTTAAGATGTTAAACCCGCTGTGTCTGAACTCACACACGCTCGCACACGCTTCCTCATGTGCACCTGTGCTTGGTGGCTCAGTCCACAGGAATAATAGCCAGTGTTGTGTTTGTGGTCAGTCAAATAGAGGAGCTTTCATCTTTTCCTGGCAACCCGCCATCCAATCACAAAACAAACGTCCCTTGGTAACACAGCATGCACAAGGTCAGTGCAAGGGTGTGCATTTGATAGTCAGGTCATCAATGTCTAATTTGTATGTTGTCACAATTTCCAAGTGTCAGCTTTCAAATACATCAAATGCTAAGCGTCTGTCAAGATCAAGTTAATATAGTTTGTGTGTGTGGATGTGTGTGTGTGTGTGCTGTAGGTGTGATCTTGTACATCCTGCTGGTGGGCTACCCTCCCTTCTGGGATGAAGACCAGCACAGGCTGTACCAGCAGATTAAGGCTGGGGCGTACGATGTGAGTTTTACACACAGACTCTCTCTTTCTCTCTTTCTTTGTTTCTTTGTTTTTTTTAATCAAAATTTTGCATATCGCTGCTGTCCATTGAAAACCATTTTTCTCCAAAATGTCAACTTTTCAGAAACTAAGAAAAACTGTCTTTTTTTTTAGCTTGACAGCTGTATATTTTTTCAATTTATAAAATTTGTTTTGTAAAGGTTTCACAACCCCAAGAGTTGTAGAACTTTCTGAACCCACAGAGGAGCAGGTAAACACTCAAATAAAGTTAAAACATGAAAATCACCAAAATTGCAGATTTTCACTGGAGGTTTTCACTGGACATTAACGATATTTTCTTACTCTTTGTTACCTCTCCTATCTATTGTATCCTATGTATTTCTTTAAATATCTCACAGAAAACTGTAACGGACCAAACGTACTCTGTAGCTCCTTTGTCAACAGTGTCAGTCCTCTCCTTCCCAGCCAGTCAGATTGGTGGGAGGAGGGATGATGGAGAGGTAAAACTTCAAGGAGAGTTCAGAGTTTACTGGAGCTGGAACCATGGGGCTCAGTTTTTATTTCTAAAGTTAAGGTTCATCAACTAATGCATCTTGTCAGTGTTCACTTTGTGCATTGATGGATGAAAGGATGTGATGTGATGAAAACGTCTTGGAGTAGAGTGAAGCTCTTAATGGATGAAGAGATTTGATTAACGAAATGGATATCCTGTGTTAAAGCTCAGGCAGTAAAAATTTGTTTCATGCCTGGCATTATTACACACCTATGTTAAAGGAATACTCCAACGTTTTGGGCAACATACATTTTTTCTGACTTACCCAGACTGAGACAAGATGTTTGATTCCATTTTCACCTCTGTACGTCTACCAGTTCGGTTCCTATGGGTAGCATTTCGTGTTAGCTTAGCATAAAGACTTGAAGTCTACAGGAGTCATTAGCCTTGCTCTGTCAAAGTGAAAAAATAAACCTTACAGCAACTCCGAAGCTGTCTTATTTACACAATGTATCATGTATATTTGAAATACACATCTTGAAATGTTTTTTAAAAACAAGAGTCGTTTTAGTCGTTTTAGGAGAAGTTAGATGGTAGGAGCAATGAACTATAACTATATGAACTATAGCTATGAGCTATAACCGATGAACATATGTGTTCATCGGTTATAGTTCCTACCATCTAACTTCTCCTCAAACGACACGCATGTAACACACGATACGTTGTGTAAATAAGACAGCTTCAGAGTTGCTGTGAGGGGTTTTTTTTCACTTTGACGTTATGTCTCCTGTAGACTTCAAGTCTTTAAGCTTAACTACCATGAAATGCTAACCACAGGAACCGAAGGAGTGGACATACAGAGGTGAAAATGATACCTAACACCTAACAGGCCGATGTATTAGGGATGGATGGATGGATGGATGGTGGGACGTCATACAGCAAACTGTATCTATGCTATCTTTCTTCGGGTAGTTCCCTTCTCCGGAGTGGGACACAGTCACCCCAGAGGCCAAAGACCTGATAAACAAGATGCTGACCATCAACCCCGCCAAGCGAGTCACCGCCACAGACGCACTCAAACACCCCTGGATCTGCGTACGTGTCAAACACACACTTGCACACACAAATACACCACCACAGATTCTCCGATTCAGCGCAAGCTTTAGTGTTCTTTTTCAAACCACCAGAACCTTTTAAAGTCAGTGGCGAGGGGCTGACAGAATCTGAATAGAGCTCTCTCTGAAGTTGAGAACAGTTCTATATTTCAAAAGACCACAAAAACGTGGACCAATCAATTACAACAAAGAGAAAGTGGGACCTTATGTCATGTATGCAGCTGTTAGTCCCTCTGCTTCTGTCACTAAAGGCAGAGTAGCTCTGCCTTTAGTACTCTCAAAGTACTCCAAGTACTCTCCTCTCAAACAAAAAACACAGAAACCCAAACCAGTGGCAAACAAAGTATGCATGCATGTATTTTTCATTTATACAGCTTATGTCTATTTAAAGATGCAAACAAACAGCATAGAATAACCATAGACACAACAGTTGGTTGATGCAGCTCTCTGAGACACACACACACACACACACACACACACACACATACATACACACAGCTTAACTATCTCTCTGTGTCCATAGCAACGCTCCACTGTGGCATCCATGATGCACAGACAGGAGACTGTGGAGTGCCTGAAGAAATTCAACGCCAGAAGGAAACTCAAGGTGAGGACTGTCTTCATCCATCAGGGGACAGTTTGCAGTGTGGGCCAATCCCTGACTTCCTTCAAGGAGAGAAAATAATAATTGTTCTGTCACCGCATTTACATCCCATGAGAACGATCGCAGATATGAGTTACTTGGCAACTCAGTTTAGTGATGAACCCTGATTTCTTTGACTTTGACCATATTAATCTGACACATTTTGCTACCCAATTAAATAAGCAATACCAAAGGATAAGGTTTTATTAGATTTTGTTTCTAACCTATTGGCCTTAAAGGCGTATCATGCAAAATGTAGGACTAATTGAGGTAAGGACTGTTTAGACTGAGCTGTGCTTGTTTCACTTTATTTTATTTTTGTCAGTTAAGTCTAAAAGGTCTTCATCATGGGTCTAATGATGAGAACCATGTAGATTCATCCAAAATGTTGTGCCTATTCCACATTTTTTGTCAGTTGAACCTAAAGCGTGCAGTGCAATTTCACATATTGTACTTGAATGAACATTACCACTAACAATTTGACCAAAAATCAGCCAAATCTGGTCATGCTTTTAGTCTGTGAGTGAAATCTTGCCACCAGAGGAACTAATCATTAAGCCACTTAGGTAGTGGCCAGGCACCACTATGAATGGTTTATAAAATCACTTTCTCCTCAAAGTGTTCATTTGTCTCTCCCTAGGGTGCTATCCTGACCACAATGCTTGCCACTCGCAACTTCTCAGGTAGGACAGATCTAGATTTAATGAAGATTGATGACTGCTGCTCATTTTCCTTCACTCCTGCCTGAAATCACAGTCCCTTTCAAGACAGTGTGACATTTCAACCCTATGAGCAGAAATTCTGCAAACAAAACCATCTTCACACATCCCTTATTGTGTATTTGGATGTTGCTCTTTTGAATGCAAAGGTGTATGAATGTGTTGGCCTTTAGAGCCCAATAGACCAGGTCTGTCCACCGTCTTCCGAGTTCATATCAATAGACTCAGTGACCATGCAGATCAATGCAGTTCACATCCACTGGTCCCTCTAAAGGGCAGTACATTCAGACTGAGCCTTAGAAACTAACAGTATTGATTTCTTTATGAGACATGACGGGGACGATTGCACTACCCCCACCCCACCCCTTCTTTTTAGTTTGCAGTGTTTTCAGATTTTTACTGTCAGTCATGATCTTTTAAAGTTTATTGGCTCAGTATTTGTTCAGTAACATTACATAGCGCAAACATGCCCTATGTGTTTACTTTTGTTTCTCTCCCCTTCCTTTTCCTTTGTGTGGTAACTCATTTGCAAGGTAAGAGTTCTTGGCATGGTTGGCACTTCTCCAGGGTGCCAAACTACGCTGTCAAGTTGCATTCGGGGCACCGGTGCCCTCTCATGTCTACTAAAACACAAACAGTATAGAGAGCTTTCAGGTGATGTAATGCGCCCACTGGTAGCCATGTTGGAGGTGAACACAAATTTATGACTCAGCTGTATCAACAATACCAAATAAACAGTTAATTTCTGCACCATTTTTAGTTGGGAACTGATCACTTCATTACCTGAATATTTGGTGTATTTTGTGTTTAGATAATGGCCATCTGTTAGCTAGCTAACCATAGTATCTGGTCAGCTAGCCATGCTCTTGTCATTGATGCAACAATTAAGGCACTCACTAACACAACATAACAATGCCTGTTTACTAATTGTTTAACATTAGCATAAGTTACTTTGATAAATTAATTTTATGGCTAGTTAGCTAGCTAACAAAACCAAAAACCTACTGTTTGTTAGCTGATTCTTCTCAAGCTGCTTTGTAGTAGAGGCTAGGGCTAAAGATAAGACAAATCTACTGTAGCAGACCTTTTTCTTTGAGGTGTATCAGTGTTCTGTAGAACTACACCCATGGTTTCTATCTTTTTTTTTCTTTGCGGACTGGTTGTTACATATTTAGCCATCATTTGAGCCCAGCAACATTTTAAAAGAGTCCTCCAAGATGGCGCCAACTGTGGTTGCTCAGAGAATTGTTGATGTAACTGCAAAGCCTCTATTAGCTACTAAACGCACACATTTCTTCTAATACGATGGATCACTCCAACCAATCACAGCTTCCCTGTCGCAGAGTGTGTGCAGAACCTGCGCCGCTCTCCTTGGTCAGCCAATCATCTGCTCCGTGCCTCAAACTATGTTTGCATGTTAGCTGAGATGTAGGTGGTAGTCTGTTGGTCATCAAAATTGAGGAACAACGCAACCACCATTAACGTGATCTTATCTTGCTTCTTCTTACAACTAGAACCCAGGTAATTGAAGGTCTGTACATTGTGTGTGTTTGGGTGCCTGAATTTGAGAAGAAGTGAGGGAGGACATGAATGTGAAAGTGGTGAAAGTGGGTGTAAGTAAGAAAGGAAAGAAAGGAAAAGACCTCAATTCCCTGGAGACTGGCTGCTGCTCTGGCTGCTCAAGGCTGCCAGTGTCTCCTGTAAACCTGTCAGGTGTATCTAATTGCATGTAGCAGACTAATGATTCGCTAAGTTTTATTTCATGTCTTGACTTCATTTGCATTTTTCTCTTCTGCTTCCAATTCTAGCAGGACACACTCTGAGTTGGCTAGTAATTGGCCGCCCTTGAGTAGATGTAGTGCTCAGCATGGTTGTGCGTGCGTGCGTGCGTGCGTGCGTGCGTGCGTGCGTGCGTGCGTGCGTGCGTGTGTGTGTGTGTACATTCCAGTTTGTCACTGACTGCATTGCATTTTGATCTTTCTCTCTACAGCAGCCAAGAGCCTGCTGAACAAAAAGCCGGATGGTGTCAAAGTAAGTTCAGCTTCTCTCTCACTGTTCACACCTGTTTATTTCCTTGTAAAGAAAGCTGTGTTTTGTCATAGTTTTACCTTACTGTATATATTATGTCACTCTGCACCTCAACAGGTTTGGACTCATATTATGTTGTTGACTGCTGTAACATTGTCAGTAAACTCAAGGAACATTACTTGGCTGAAACATGGAGCTTGAAAGAGTTCCTGCAGATATATATTTCCTTTCCTAAGTGACAGATAGAGATTTCCTAGTAATAATCCCTCTCTGTATTGTCAGTCTGTGTTAGAGAAGGTGCAGCATCTGTTGTGTGAGCTGAGGAAACCATTGATGACTAAATTATGACTCAAGGCTGGGTGACAGGCCTCATCTTTCCATCATTCTTCACTCAACTGTCAGAAGCTGAAAAATCAACACCACCAGGGTGTGAGTGTGCACTTTTGTGTGTGCGCGCCACACCTCCATTTCTCAATCTGTCATTCAGTTTCATTCAGTTTTAGGATGTTGATGAGCCCTGACTCCATCTCCCTCCCTCTGTCCCAAATCGTCAGTCACAATTTGTATTACTGTACTTGTGAGGACTTTCCATTTTCATTCATCTCCTAATTGCTAACCCTGACATTAACTCTTGCCCCTACATGCCTAGCCCTAAAGTGATAGTCTGTGAGATAATTGTTTTTCTTGGCATTTTGGCAACACATTTGGAGGTAAGCAGATACTGTTGTTGTGTTTTGTTGACAGTGTCATCAGTACCTTGATGTTAGTGGACTGATAGCAGCTCCCAAACACTCAAGAAAATTAGCATGGGTCTTTTTTAATGAGACCAGCGAAATTAAGTAACTGAGTGACAGCCTGTCAGGTGCTGCCTTAGAGTGACCATGTCTACACAGACTGTAATATCTAGATTGTATAAATATATCAAACATGCTTTATAAAATGATCAATGACATTATGACTGCGTATCTATTATTATCAATAGCAGGAGGCAAATACTCGCGCAAATATTATATCAACAAAAACCAGCCACTGCTTACAGTCGTTAGCAATATGTTTACTAGAGGTCTTATCCTGCCAACCACTGTAGCTATCACTGAACTGACAGAACCAAGCTAAAGAGACAAGCATGCCATTATTTTAATTATCTGTATTCGTTGCTAAACATTTTTGACTACCAAAAACTTTCAATTTCAAACTTTCTAATTATCTCTTTCCATCTTTGGAAAGCCATGGCGATGTTCACAGTAGTTTTTAATTTGGATATGATCACTTGCCTTTTTAGCATGCTTGCTGTCCTCTGAGATTTCTTTTTCCTTAAATTTTCAGTTGATCAGGTTTGATTGTCTGTAGGTGATGCTCTTCTGCTTGTTCAGCCATAGTGGTTATCCCTCCTTACACTAACTACCCAGTTCATTTTCTATTTAATTTAAACAAACCATTGTTGCCACTTCCATTAAGGTAAAATGCATCACTTCTGTGTGGCAGAGGATTTTTCATGGGAGAGTTCTTCCCTGGCAGTGGGTGTTCAGAGCACACAAGTAAAATGACCATAGGATGAATCACTATTGTGTCACATTGCAAGTTATTACTTTAACCCTTACTGTAAACCAGGTCTGACTAATCACCCAAAAGTACCCAAAATAGCTAAAAGTGTTCAGTTACTCAAATGTACCCACAAGTACCCCAGAGTACAGACTATGGGCTGTCAGAAGTACCCCAAAATGCCCAAACATTTATGTATCCCAGAGTACCCCAAATTCCACACTTTGGGCTACCAAAAGTACCCCAAAGTGCTGAGTTATCCTAAAGTACCTAAAATACCCAACAGTGTTCAAACAGTTACCCAAAAATACCCAAAAGTGTTCACATACTTAAATATGCCCAGAAATACCCCATAGTACACACTTAGGGGTGCCAAAGGTACCCTTAAGTGCCAAAACAGTTACCCAAATGTACCCCAAAGTACCTGGACTACTTTTGGGTATTTTGGGGTAACTGTTTGAGCACTTTGGGGTACTTTTGGGTACATTTGGATGTTTAGTAGGACTCCTGTAAACCTAACCCTAAAACAAACCCCTAATCCTGAAGTAGTCCACTGTAGATGTGAGGACCAGCAAAATGTTCTTACTTTGGAGGATCATCATATTCATATAAAGCACAGTAACACACACACTTCTCCAGCCTAACACTCCTTTTCCACACAGATCAAGACATTTGGAACAGGCTCATATAGTATAGTATCATAAGGGCAATAATTTTTTGCAGTAGTAGTTCACTCTTGGCTGTTTTCCTAAAATGCATACAGCTTCTGTTGAACTTTCCCTATAGCTGAAAAAGGGTGGAAAGGAAGTATGCACTGGCAGGTGTGTGTTTATGTGTTTGTGTATGTTTGGGTTAGGTTATTAGACATGGGTTGTCATTTTATCTCTTGTTGTGTTGTGGCTGCTCAGTGCAGTAAAGGAAGATGGATGTTACTGAGTCCTTAAGGGTAGGCCTGGGCTTGCTGCCGCTTTTTCACCCAACCTGGCAACTGCAGTCAGTACTTAGCCAGTTCGTAGAAATTGCATATAATTTCCACATTATGTTGCTTAAGGCTAGAAACAGGCTACAGGACTGAAAAAACTGAAATCACCAGCCGCCCTAGAGCATTATTCTTCAAGAATAATGCGTCTTTAGTCTTGAAACCATCACACACCACAAGATGGTCTGGTTCAATTGAATTAAACTTAACACCAACTGGGTCTTAACTTGAAATCAGTCTCATTTGCCAGATAATGTATTATGTCATGTAGTGTGTCTCCTGCCTAAGCTAAAAGTATTAGCGGTGGTTTTGATTTGAGGGGGTAGAAATCTCTGTCCACATAGTGCAAAACAGATGACATCAGTAACATCAAATATCTCCTTTTCTCAGTCTCCCACTGAGACACAACTCCTTGTAACTTAGACATCACAGTAGAATAGTGGTATAGCTTTAGAATCATAGTATCACATCTGATGGACACCATTTTGATTTGAAGAACAAATTTGGAAGATAGTTTGATGCTGCTATGTGCAGTGACTCTCTATTGAATGAATATGAACTTTCCTTTTTTCACTTGGTTGACAAATTGTTAATTGGCAGCCCTTTGTTAATCATTAAGTTGACTTCTCTAAATGTATTCCTGCTCTCAAATATTGCAGCATCTATGTATCTACCAAAAAACATTATTTGCGCTTGTGTTGTCCCATCAATGATTTAGTTACCGCAGTAAATAAAGCTAGTTACAGCTGCATGTGATTTCTTTAGAGCTTTCCCCTGCATCCTGACTTGCTTAGTAGCCTCCAGAAACCCAGCAAAAAGCCCATACAAATGTATATTATGTTTTCCATAATAGAAAGCCACAATTCTATTTCTTCTTTGCCCCAAAAGTGAGAGGACATGAACTTTTCAAAGCTTACTGCCATGTTATGATTATATAACTGAATAACCTATGATACAAAGCAAGATTTTACTTGCACAAACTATGAAAAACAGTGGTAAATATTATATCATTTGTATCCTGTTTAATAGCAAACTAATCTTGTTAGCAAAGTAATCTTGTTACAGCAATGTATAATCTCTTCAGAACTTTCCCATGTGACGTGACTTGTATTGTGCAGAAACCCACCGGAAACCCATCCAAATAAAATGAGAATTTTATGTTTTTCCTAACAGAAAGACACATTTCAGTTTTTACGCAGAAACTGTGAAGAGACTGCGTCTGCATGTGTCACTATCTTAGATAACACTGAATTACTCCAGGTGGGATTACATTATCCAGGTTACTCATAGTTGTGATAAGAGCTCATCCAGGTTACTGTCAACAGGATGCATGTACATACATCAGCTTACAAATGTATTCTTCCTAGTTTTAGTGTGATACAAACAGTAAGCTCTTGCAGAGTGGAAGGATGGGTAGGATTCTGGCCTAATTTAGCATTCCTCTAATCTGAAAAGTAAATGGGTCGGTTGTTTCATCAGACTGTTTGTCTCTCTGCAGCTAAGAGATGGAGAAGCCATGCCAGTTTACTCTGAATCATTTTACCCTTCTAAACAGTTTTAATAGTGCTCATTAGTGTGCCTTTGAGCCTAGAAAGCAAACAAATTGACTAGTGGAACTGCTAATCAGGTCAGAATGCAGCCTCACAAAGACGCCTTGAAGAAGATTGTCTCTGGCTGGTTTCTCTTATTAACTCTCATTTTGGCTCACGTGCAGAGTTAGTGCACACAAGCCATGCGTTTTATGTCCTTAGCAAGACAAAAACTACGTGAGTCAAGTTAGTCATGAGTACCCATGCAACCAACTCACCCCAACCGCTGCCCCAGGGATTTGGGGCGGTTCAGGCCCCAATCTGTCAGTCTGTCTGTCTGATCATATATTAAATGGACTGGCACCGTTGCATTGTTGGTTCGTTAGCCCTGTAATTGCCTGTTTTTTGTTTTTAGTTAATTTGATTTCAGTATCAAGTGCTACTCATTAGAAGTGACTTGATACCAGCATTGCCAGGATTGAATCCAGTATCAGTGTCTAGTAGCTGTTGTCTTTATAGTGGATATTAAATGCAAGCCTTGTCAAAAACACAGTGGCTTCTCTGCTTCAGCCACATTTTTCTAGAATAGATTTTGCATTGTAATTATTAAATTATGTTGCATGTCAGGTTCCCCAGAGATGTTGGGGAATTCCTCTTTTAGGGGAAACTCTGCCTTACATGTGTAGTGGCTCAATACTATCAACTCTGAATGTGAGCCTTTATCCACTGTGATAAGTTCCTACCTAATTTCTGGGGTAACAAGCTTAAGAGAAAAGGGTTTATTTGCAGAACTAAACTCAAACTTGACAAAGCTACTCTGTGCTGTACCGGTCACAGTATTGACCCACCACATGTTGGATGTGTGCTGTTTGGACAGTGACGGGACCAACTAGTTGACACTAACCTTTCTCTGCAGCTTTTCAGCTCCTTATCCACTCTGAGTAGTATGCTCCCCTTTTATCCCTCCACAGAGGCTGCCTGAAGACCAACTTTTAGGACACTAAGCTTTGTCACTTCTGTCCTGTCTGTCTTCCTGTCTGTTCACTCTGTCCCTCCAGATCAACAACAAGGCCAATGTGGTCACCAGCCCCAAAGAGCCTGTCCCCACTCCTTCTCTGGTACACTGTCTGCCTGCCTTAATGCCTGCCTGTCTGTATGCATGACTGTCTGCCTGCCTGTCTCACTGTTTAACCATCCATCTGCCTATACTTTCAGTGGCATCTGTCATTATTGAGCATTTTTTTAATGATGTTTTTCTCACTTTATTCTTTTTTTTTCTGTCAAGCTTAAGAATGTTTTTTTCCGTCACATGAACGTTTGCAGTTGTTGCGTAACATCAGCTGTCGACATGCGCCTCTGGACTGCATTATTGCATCGCCACATTGCTGTACATGGGCTACATTTTCCTTTGTTGTTGATGATGATTGTAATGGCAATCATGATGCCATTGCACGTCAGCGGTAGAGAATATACTGTTGCCACAGGTTTCCAGCCTCAGTTGTTACTGAATGGAGGGTGAAAGTAACATTTCAAAGAAATAATACTGGTTTGTTGTAGGATTGAGACACATATGGATGTAGGCTGATTGGATCACACTCACACTTATTCATGTGCACATGCAGTCTTCATGCACTCCCATATGGTGCAGTACAGGTAGCCCGGCACAACCAGACACTGATTTCTGACTTTAGGAAACAGAGTCTGGGCTGTTGGGTCTAAACTGTTTGGTTCTGTTTTGGATCAACCATCTGTCTGCCATTAGCTAACTTGTCCAATCAGACAAATGAACCATAGTCATAGTCAGAGAGCTCTGATTGTGGCCGTTTTGTGGCTCCCAATAAAACTGGTCTCACTAGTCAAACAAAAATGAACTTGATCATCTGGCTGTGTCTTGTTCTGGTACAGCAAAAACGAAGCCAAATCCAGCCACAGTCACATTAGCATTATCCTGAGGTGAGCTATGGTAGTGTAACACCCTGTCAGTACACATGATCATCATTAGGCCAAAGTGTTCACCCTCAAATCGCTCAGACATGGCCTTCAGGGACTCTAGTCAAAGACTGACTGTGGAGTTACATCTTGTCACAGAGGTTGGCCAAGTGTACAGCAGACAGTTTTGCTATAGCGTGTACTGCCAAAATGTGACTGGGAAATACATCCTGAGAATTTAAATGATTTCATTTCTGTCACATGAAGATCGCCGAGTATTTTCTTTTTTATCCTTTTTGAGTGATACAGGTATATGTGTGGTGGTTCTTTGATGTGATTTGTGCCTTACATGTTCATACAAACCTTTCCTGGATGTTTTAGCCATAAAATAGCATTTCCATTCTATGGCCATTTCCCAGGGAAGGACTACACACTTTTAATAGATCATATTTGCTATGCTGTCCTAAGCTGTGTGCCTGAACTGTCTGTTTTTGATGTCAGCCGTTGTTGTGAGTGCAGTGTCGGGCAACACTTGATCTTCACCTCGGTAAACAGAGTGGCGTGCTGTACATGATGTTCAGGGGAATGCTCAGTGTCCAATACAGAAGATTACCAGTTGCCATAACATTGCATCTTTTTAATGGTGCTGCAGTTTTGTGATTCTGTTCTTCATAGCCGACTTGCTTTTCCTCCAGGTTTAGTTAAGTCCTGTTCTCCTTTTCCCTCACTTCCTCTCATTTTTCTCCTTTTGGCACAACGCTCACTGTCACACTTTTCTGTTTAACTTTCTAATTCACCTTCGCCTCTACACCAACCTGTCTTCCTCGTGTTCCTCCTCTCAAATCAGGAGCCTCAAACCACAGTTATCCACAATCCAGCTGATGGAAACAAGGTATTCAGCAGATGAGATGCTAGTCTGGAGCCTTTGTTTGCCGGTGTTGTGTTTGCTATTTAGAGTAATCTGCCTTTTATTTTGTTTTTGAGTATGATGTGTATGTGGCATTGGTTATTCTTGAAACATTGTACTTTTTAACATGTTATGTGAAAAAACAAGTGACTATAGATTCTGTTACATTAAACAAGTATGCATGCTGCTATATATTATTGTATGTGATTCCATGTCTGTTAACAGGTAGATGTTAAAGTTTTATGTAGACAAATGTTTTGTTTTGTATGAATGTTATCTTTGCCCAGAACTTACGACTGGAGCATTTCTCAACTATGCTCTCCTTTACAACATTTACATTAAATGTTAGATCTTCAGACGTTTGAGTTGGTAGAGAGTGTATGTTTGTGTCATGTTGCATGCCATTGCTTAATCTTTGGAGAGGCATGCTCTACCATTGTCACTGTAACATTGCAGTTTAAGTTCCGTGGCCCAGGGATTATGCATATGAGGACCAAAGCTGTTCCAAAGCAAATCCTCAACAGTTTTAATATCCCAATGTCTACATAGTGTTTCTAAGCAATTTGACCATGGATCTCTGTCATTGAACATAGTCCACAGATGACAGGGAGGGGCCACATCTGCATGTTTGTCTCTGGCTTTGTGCAGTGACATGGCAGTGTTATAACCCATAGTGTAGCATATGTGTTCTTGTGCCTATTGGAGTGTATGGCTGTGTAGTAACTTCTATGAACAGAGTGTATGGTACTTTGTCATGACAAAAGTCATCATTTGTGTTGATATTAATTCTTGTTTTTGTTCTCTTTGCAAAACAGATGCATAATCAGACAAATATTAATCCACAAGCAATGACAAAAGTGCAATGAATGTGTCATGCTGTATTAGCAACTCACAAATTAATAACAAGACACTCTAGTCATAAAATTAATCAAAGATTAATCCTGGTGTTAATAATGGGATATATCTCATAAATGATAAAAACTGAGGTGTTTTTACATTCTGATGAAAGATGCCACTGAGGCATGACTTAAAGGAGAAGACAAGAAAAGCCCCAAAATTCTGTCAGAAAAGTCAATTATTCTGTTATCACAGCATCACAGCAAGACTTCTTCAGCCCTGTCTATTGTCACCATCTGTCTGATAATGATTAACAATGAAATGGTGTCGCAGAGTCAAATCCCACTTCAACAGGTAACAGACGCTGAAGTAGAAGATGATAAAAATGAGCCACTGTATGAATGAAAGATGAGCGTCCGGAGCTCCAACCTCAGTGGAATTTCAGTTGCTTGTCCTCAGCCTGTTTGGGTTTTAAATGTTGGTTTTCTGGGCTGGTGATGCTTATCGCTGCTTTATTTGTCATTACACAGGAGTCCAGCGAGAGTGCCAACACCACCATTGAGGATGAGGACGTGAAAGGTAGGGAGTCTCAAACCCACGAATACAAACTACCTTTCCATCACTCCCACACATTTCATTAAAACTTAAATCAAACACTGCCTTTGAAGATCTTAGATTAGGTGAACCTTTCCCCTTTTTATCTGTTGTATCTGTTGCATGAATGTGTTGTCTGTCTTATTGTTGATAGTCCATCAATTTCAGCTTTGTATACTGTTTTTCCTCAAATAAAAACCGGTACTTAATAAAAAGCCATGTCTCTAATAATGGCCAGGGGTGTGGTCGACACGAACAGGCCAGCCCCAAATACAGGCTGGGGATATAATGAGAAGAAAAAAAATGAGAGAAAAAATTGACTGGGAGAGGGGGAAAAATAAGTGCACCGAGTGCCAGTGCTCTAGTGGTCTCCTGAGACCGGGAGAGGGGGAAAAATTGACTGGGAGAGAAGGAAAATAAGCGCACTGAGGGCCAGTGCTCCAGCGGTCTCCTGATACTGGGAGAGGGGGGAAAGAATTTGACCAGGAGAGGGGGAAAATACATGTATTGAGTGCCAGCAATTCCCCCCTCTCCCAGTCAAATTTTTTTGGGGTGGTCGGTCCAAAAAACAGAAGCAGATCAGAAAACAAGGAGGCTTTGTACTAAAATATGAGCAAATATATTTATCAAACAGAGGGAATTAGAAATAAAGGTCTGTCTCAAATGAAAGCCTTCCTCCAATAAAGGCCTGGTACCCTCTGCAGTTGAGGCAAATAAAGGCCCTGGCCACTATTTGAAGAAATACATTATGTTGTTTTATTTTCCATGTTTTTCATATAACTGTCCTAGTACCATACACTCAGTCTGCCACTTTTGACTGTCCATCTATCCTGTATTGATTTCCTCTTACAGAGATTGTAATCTTCTTCATCATTTATTCTGCCACTGCCAAAAAGAGTTTGTATTTCATCTGATTTTATGAAAAATAGAACAAGAATTTGTTGCCTTTGGTTCAGGGTGCACTCACAACAAGCATGTTTTGAGTGCTGTGTTTGAACTGTGGAGAATTTAGTTTAGTTTGTTTCGCCAGGTAAGAACAATGCCAATTAAATTTTGTTGTCACCAACTGAAGGGTTTACTAGAATGTTGACTTCTGATAGCCAGCAGCTCCTCATGCTTGTTATGCCTAGTATAACAAAATGAGATCTGGATTCATGGTCATATTCAGCTTTTTCTTCATGAATTTATGAAGAGCGCTCAAAAATCTGACAGGATGACACCAAAACTCTGTCCAGTAAACAGGCTGCTTTTCAGTCCACGGGACTTTAGTTAACAAGCCCTGGTTTTCATGAAACTGGGTGGTGTGAACTTCAACAGACCAAATACAAAATACGGTTCAGAAAGAAAATGAACGTGATCCTACAGTTAGTTTCCAAGTCCTATTGTTGTGATCTGTTTCCACTAGTTTATTTATGTACAATGTATTGGTACATGGGTGAACAGGGGTATAGTGTTACATCTCAACATGTGTTGTATTATGTATCCTCTATACTGGACTGGTCAGCTTTTCAGTATTGATTTAGGGACAAAGACACAGATGAAGAAAATAGGGAGCAGGCTGAAGCTACATAGAGAGAGCAGGGGAAATTTGTACTTAAAGTGAACATTTTACATGACTGTTCTAGTGTGTGTGGGTGTGTGTGTGTGTATGTTACTCACTATGTGACCTTTGGATCTGTCAGACTCAGACAGAAATTATATATTACCCCTGCACATTTCACATTTTTGTAAAAGAATATTTAGTCCAAATCATATTTTTTCAGATTTTTGCATTTCTGATTTTCAACTAAAAGAAGCCCTTCACTTCCATGTGTCTCTCCCTGTAGTGTACACACACACACACTCAGGATATGCCAGCATAATGTGTGCCTCTGTACTTACATATCCAGGCCCATTAAGCCAATGGAAGGGGCATGTTGCTGCCCTATATAATGGAATCCATTGTTATAAATGGATGATGGGGTCATCATTTCTCAATGCTCCAGTGCCCTTATTCAATAACGCTTTAAAATTGCTTTACATTACAGCACACTGCTCTACTGATGATAGTGCTCAGCAGCATGTGTTCAATTTCTTTTCAAAGAAAGATAGTTTGCCCCATCTTTTACTCTTCTTCTACCTCATACTATACTTCCCTTTAATCATCCCCTTTTTACTTTCCAAAAAGCTTAGAATTCAGTGGAAGATGAGAACAGGATTTCAATCATGCCATCTCTTGTGATTTCAACAATGGCCTCTTTGTTACGAAGCAGTCTGTGGCAGGAGGTCGGAAGGTGGAAGTGCAAGCATTGTGGTGATGGGAAATAGCGTTTCCTGCACTGTGAAAATGACTCATTTTCACTGACTGGATGTGTATGACAACACTTAGTAGTTATTCTGGTGGCTGTGTGCTGGAGTTATGTTACTGAGCTGTGTCTCCCTTCCTTCACATTAAATGGATTGCGTAAAATAGTCAGCAGCTTGAAACTTGTTTTTCGTCAATGAGGTGGAAGATGAAGGGACTGCTTACAGCTATGAAGAGGAAATTTGTCTAGTATGGGATAGGGAAGGTGCAGCATGTGCTACAATAAATCATTCCCACATCATTGCCGAGACATTCGAACAGTTACCATAAACAAATGATTATTGCTAAGATTGTTAACCAGCCTCTACACTGCAAACCATGATTATTTTAAATCATGTTGCTATCACAGCATTAAATTGGTCCATTTTTACATATATTGGTTCAATATTACAGAGAACTGCAATCCTTTATGAGCACCCATTGACTTATGGAATACCTCAAGGTTCAGTTCTTGGTCCCCGTACTATTCTTTCTTTATGTGCTGCCATCATGCTACATTATTAGAACTTTTCAGTAGCCTAGTTACTCTCAAAAACTACTTTACTTCCATTAAGTGTTGAATGTGACAAAATTTCTTCAACCTAACATGACAATATTTGTTTTTTCTTTTGTCCCTAAAACATTACAAACTTAATTCAGAATGAATTAGCTATATTAACTCCCAATGTTAAACCAGAAGCTAGAAATCTGGAACTCTGAATCTTCTAGATTACACTAATTCTTAACAGCTTGTATAAAATACAGTTGGCATGATTTTAGCTGGAGAAATTTATAAGTTTTTATCTTCCCCTCTTTTATCATTTGTAGTATTAGTATTGTTTTATTTATTTATAACATTGTGTGCCACCATGGAAATGTGGTATTAATTTGCAGAAATGCAAAATGCACCTTTATACTTTTGATTTTTACAACAGTATGTAATAATTGAATGGACTATCCATTTCATCCTTTTCACAGCTTCACATGATCTCTCCACACTGATTTGTTCTCAGCCACTGGAACAACTGAGGCCTTGGAACAAATTGTCATTTTCTGCATGTTTGTCATTTATTTGTTCATTTATTTCCTTTTCTCCATTTCATTTTTTTTACTATTCCTGTCACTTTCAATATACCCATCCATTTATCCATTCACCCGTCCATCCATCCATCTGTCCATCCATCCACCCATCTATCTGTATATCTATCCATCATCCACCCATCCATCCGTTTATGCATTCCATCCATCCATCTTCCCACCTATCTGTCCATTTTCCTTCACCCATACACCTTCACTTCCCCATCGCAGAACGCTCTCCCTCCTCCCGTCCCAAAATCTACCACCTTAAGCGCTCAGACCCTTGCCCCTCCTCCTTTCACCATTCTTCTTCTTCCTCCTCCTCCTCTTCCACCTCGTCCTGCTGCTGGTACTCTCCCAGTGTTTGGCCCAGTGGTGAGGAGTGCTGCCAGTACATCTTGGGGGCACTGGTCGTTGCCTACCTGCTCCTCCTCTTCACATCTTCCTTTTTGGTCTTTCTCTCTGCCCATCCCACCACATGCCACTGCGGTCCCCATCACACTCACACCCAGGGCCACAGCCCCCACCTCGGGGTGCCCCCACCGAGCCTTGGCCCCAGCAACTCCCAGTGTAAGTCCCAGTTCCCAGTGCTCGGGAAGCAGTTCGCTTCCCTCTGATATAAACTAAGTCTCAAGTGTAGTGTTAGATTGGTCTTCCCCTAGTCACACTGGGTAGTGAAGATGATAATTTTATGATAATTGGACTTTTGATACTATAATTACACTCTATTTGAATTATAATTGTTCATTTATAATCACACTCCCAATTTCACCATGTGGTTCATTAAAGTTCCACCTCATCTTATCTTACACTTAGTAGTAATTGCACCTTAGTGATAGTTTTACATTTGATACTTACAATTATGACGTGCATTCTTTATTATACATTCTTAACTAGTAGCAACCTTAGTGATGTCTCATAGAATAGGATCTTTATTGTCCACTTATGTGGAAATTTATCACTATATTTACTTATTGCTATTAAGTACTGTTAAGTAATTACTTATAATTAAATACACTTTTATGCTAAATTTACATATGTATTTTACTCATGCATGTATATCCATGTATTCACACATTATGTAATTATTGCTGATAACTGCAGTGATTACATTGTCAAAGGAACCTGAGCTTTCAAATATGATTTTAACTCTAAACCACAGACAGTGTTATCTTAAATCAGCCCATCTGCTCAACACATTCCCTGGAAAGGTCTGAAAATATTCTGCTTTAAGTTTCTTTAGCATCTAATAAAGGGACAAATACAAAAAGCTAGACTGTCCCAGTCTAGCTGAACCCCTTCCACAGCCTCAGATTTCAGGTGGCTGCTGTCTTCCAGCTCCTCCTGCAGGCCAGAAGCTGTCACAGCACCTCTTGCTGAATGAAATGGTGGAGAATGATAGGTGGTTGCCTGATGGTCAATGAGAGATTCATCAATTCATGGCTGCAGCAAACTGTGTTTGATCATGTCCACTCTGTCAGGGTTTTTATTGCCTGCAGATTTTTGATATCAGTGGAGCTATGACATTGACACTCATGTGCTGTTTTGCTGTTGCGGCATTTTGGCCAATGATTGTTTTTAGTTTTTTCTGGCTTGATTTTTTTTTATCAGTTCTCTGTGTGAACTCACATGAAATATTGGTGCCAGAAGATATCACCGGATATCTCTGTTATATAAAGCAAATCAGGGACTTTACTCTGACTGCACTGTTAAGGAGATTTGTAGGCCAGTAATTTTACTGGTACTCAAGTCATGTTCCAGGAAAGTCTTCACCTTGAGTGGCTTGGTTACTCTTTCCATTCCCTGTGTGTGTGTGTGTGTGTGTGTGTGTGTGTGTTATACAGTCAAGAATGGAATGTGAATAACTGACTGCAGATGTACAACTGAAGTTTCATTCACCATCACAGACAGGGTTTGGGGTTCAATTCCTTGTGTGGCTCAAGGAGCGAGGCGCCTCTGTGCTCTGATCTCCTGAGCGCTCTGTCTTTTCTGCCAGAGAAAAACACTGTGCAGGGTTCCCACGGTCATGGAAAACCTGG
>OMKZ01042663.1:16782-46336 GCA_900302535.1 Neoniphon sammara
GAGAGAGTCATCAATTCGTCTTCCAGCGATTGAAGTTTGCTCTCTCAGCGTCTCATAAACTTACCTGTCCACAGCGATCGCTGTCATCGAGTAGATGCTTGCGAAGACGGATGTCACCGGGAAAAAGTTGTGGAATTTGCAATAAGCCTCTCCAAAGTACCACTCCCCGTGGGCAGCGTATATAAAGTTTATCAAAGTGTTGAATGCGGCCATTGAGGCGTCGGAAAATGCCAAGTTTAAAAGGAAGTAATTTGTCACCGTCCTCATACGCTTGTGAGCGAGAATGATCCATATAACGATGAGGTTTCCAAACACCGCAACTGCCAGCACGAAGCTGTACGCGACAGACCACAGGGCGACGCGCCACGGCGGCTGGACAAACTGGTTGGTGTAGTTCGCCGTTATATTCGCCGATCCGTTTTGTAGAGCTGCCATCCTCTATTTTTTTTCTCACCCTAACAAAGATGCGGTGCGTGTTTGAGTTGTTTGACGAGACAGATCTACCAATGTACAAATCTAGACTGTAGAGAAGTAGCTTTCAGTAAGGCACCATACCATGCGGCACCCCTAAAATACCTTTCCCCTGCCTTCCCAGGACACGCAAGCTTTCTCCCACCGTTGAGCGCCAGGTAAAGAAAATATGGAATTGCACATACAACTAGTTGTTTTCTTCCATGCCTGTTGAATGCGGGAGTGAACGCACAGTGTCTGTTCCAGCAGCAGCAACAGGCAGGACGCCGTGCGCACCCAGTGACGCACAAGTGGCACAAACTGTGTGTGTGAGAGAGAGAGATTGATTGATGCTTCTGACTGCCGCTTGAAACTTCATGAACATATGGGCTGCATTACCTGTGTGTACATTTTTTCTTTGCTTTTCTTTCCTTTTCTTTTCTTTTCTTTTCACCCCCCACGCGATCTTATATATCAGAGAATCATTCCTCATCAAAAATGATATTGAATTATTCCAGGCCCATGTCTGAATGAAAGAGAAAGACAACTTTGCTTCATTGTGTGACTCAAATCAACATATTTGGTCTTCCCCACTCTCATCTTATTATTTGTTCAAATTCCCCCCAAAATACAATGAAAGAGAATACAAATTATACAATGTTTTAACACTACTGTGGCAGAATTGCTGTAAGCAGTCCCTTTCCTGTCAGACCCAAAGTCACAACTGACAGGCTGAAGTCCCCTCCAGACTTCAAACTATTCACAACCAATAAGCCTCTCTCAACTGCTTGCATGGCCCTTAGTGCTATAGTAACCTCTGCATAGGTAGATTTACGTATCCTCCATGGCCACTCCAGTGCACTCGTTCAACCGCAGCAGTTGAACAGACAGCACTAGTGTAGACCACACCCCTGCAACCCCTGCAAGGCAGGAGGCCCCCCCAGGCTTAAGGGGCCCCACCCCCTCCGATTTTGCCAATAAAGTGTTTTTGCTATCTGCACTGTGCACACAAAGACAGCATACTGTACATACCTATGTTAGCTACTCCAGTCCACAGTCCAGCCCATTTATGTGCAAATATAAAATAAAGAACTGAGCAGCTTTCAAGCTGTTTTCTCCATTTTGTTTCATTGTGTGTGTGTGTGTGTGTGTGTATGTGTCATGTAGTCTCAGCCAGTTATGTATTGTAATTATTCTCCTACATTGGGAGTCAGGCTACTGGAAAATCAAGATGTAGGCGTTATGATCCCATTAAATCCCGCTTGCTATACTATGCCTACTGCAGGAACGTCTCCACCTAACCTTCCTGTCTTCACTGCCGGCACATCTCACTGCAGTATTAAAAGTCTCGTTTGTCAAATTCAGTTCACTGTGTAGAGCACATACCATGTATCGTTATCATGGTGGGGCGGATTCAATTCCGACCCGTGGCCTTTGCTTCATGTTATCCCTTTTATCTCCCCATCTTTATTTTAAATTGTAGTGGAGATCCCACGGTTTCCAAAGATACCTAACATGTCCTGCTGAATTACAAGGAAATGTCTATAAATAACGTCTATAAAATGATGCACAAGACATTCAGATACTTGCTGTTTGATTACATCTAACAGAAAGTATCTGGATGAAGCCACTACCTCCCTACTCGGACTGTCTCACTCTTTCTACTATGTAGTTTATCACTGGTAGGGGCGCTAATTTAGGAAAGGTTCCTGTCGGCTGTTTTACAGGGTAGGAGCAAAACGACCTGTGGAGTCGTTTTTTCTGGGAGGACACTGGTTTTGATGTAGCTTCAATGAAGTCTTGAAACCAGAAGATGCAGTGATACATATGTGCCATTGTCATATGAAATATATAAAATTTTACTTAAGGGAAGCTACTTAAGGGAAAATCAGAATTCAAGGGGTTTAAATAAGTCATTTTCTTTGATATAAGTGCTTGTTAATAATGTGGCCAAACAACCACTTGTTCATTGGTTATAGGGTAGGTGCAGATTCAGTCAAGTGGATTTTTCTCAAAACTCACATTTTAAGTAATTTTCTACCCATGCAGATATGGTTTTGAAGTTATGCTGTAAAGTGACCTGGAGTGGCATGCTACATTTTAAACAACGCTTTTTGACTTGCAGTCAACTGCCATGACAACTGACTTCACCAGAGTGACAGTGTGTGAAGCCATTGTAGATGTCTCATTTTTCTTACTGCACTCACTGCATGCAAAAGTGAATTACAGCTGCACTGTGTTACTCCACACACCAGACAAATGGTTAGGAAAATCCTCTTCTATTCTCTCTTTTCAGCCACCAGAATTCATGAGAAATGACCACAAGGTGAACACCAGGTTGTGAAGACTACTTTTAATACTATTCGTATTAAAATATTCAGTTCTAAGTCTGCTGTTCTAAGGTTATTTTAAAAATAGATTGCAGTTGCTGCTGCAGTAGCAGTACAGGGCAGATCCAGGATTAATGTACATTCAGAGACTTCTGTAATGGATGCCATTAGCTATCATAGATACAAAGCTCTAAATTTGTTAGTATTTCTTTAATGTTTTTTGCAAGAGTTTCCCTTCAAGAACAACAAGAGTGGATTTTATGTAGTTCTATGGCTAAAATGCGCCAGTAATCGATCCTATCCATGATGTCATTCACAGGTGCTCATGTTTCATTCAAAGAGCATCACTCTTAAAAGCTGTATCAATTATCTGACAAAGATCAAAGATATGTTGCATATTACTATTATTAGTGTTTATTGGGTCTAACTGGTCTTGTTTATGTGGTGTATCAGAACACAATCAGCATTAGAAATCAAGAAAAGAACCAAGAAGCTTAGTTCACATGCTTTTATGACACAGTACAACACAACGAGACCACTGTGTGTTCAAAGGGGATGAATGAGTCACACGTTTCATTTCCTGTGATTTACCTTGAATTATTTATCTATATTTATGTCTACGGTTACATCTACAACTATGTCTTTCTATCTAATTGTCTATCTATCTATCTATCTATCTATCTATTTTGATACTACCATTTACTCTTATTAAAATGATTATAGTCATCTAACCATTATCATGACGTTCTCTATTGGAAGGTACAGTAAGTGTTGTTAACATGTTGGAGCAGTCTATTGCATGGAAATCTCACTTTCCTGTAATGCTGGAGTGGAAGTGTAGACGTTAGATAACTGGGCCAGTGACCAGAAGGTCGCTGGTTCAAATTTCCAGGCTTGTCGGGAAAATCCAGGCAGAGAAATTTAATGGGAAATCGACTGTGTTTATAGTGGGAGCTGCACTGTGTGAATGTCAAACAGGGCAGTGCAGAAAAAGGCCATGCATGCTTAGCCAATTTGTCACTGGATGAATATATTAGTCTTAAGCCCTGTGCACAGTATCATGTTATGTTATCCCTGAGCAATACTTTGCTTAAAACCTTGATTTGTAATACTTGTGGTGAATGAATGTTATATTTTTGCTGTATATGAGGTTGTATATTCTGTTAACTTTCTTAACACATAGAAATGGATCAATGCATTACTTAGGGGCAGCCAGTGGAAATGGAGAGAAAGTGATGGGTTGCTATAACAAATATAAACTTCATTGCCACAGGCTAATCTAAACATGAAATTTTATATTTTTTGCCTATTTAATAAGTCATTGGATCATTAGAGAATGGTGTTAAAATGATTCATGTTCTGGTGGTTCAGATGAGGAATTTTAAATGTTAGGCCTGGTTTGCATAAAGTAAATGAATCATGTGCTCATTTGCAATCCTTCATCACTAATGTTGATTGAAATTCAGAGCAGAAACTGTAGTTTGGATGATGCCCATATTAACATGTAGAAGACTCATATTGAAGGAATATACAGTATGAACATAGTGTACATATTGTACATATTCACTATATTAAAGTCATTTTAATATTGGGTGTAGATCAATATTTTGACACTTATTCAACTAGGATTTTAACTGTAGTTGTTTTGGTGAACTGCATAAAAAATATCAAAAGACACAATTACAATGCCATGTTCCTTAGACACAAAACACATGGTATTACTGTAACTCCATACTACCTGATTTTCCCTCAAATTTCCCCTTAAGTAACACACTTCATTGAAGATACATCAGGATTATATCTAGTGAAATATTTAAACCCAAGATGTCATTGTTTTATGGCTGCAGAAATACATCAAATAGAAAATATCTGGATGTCTTGTGCATCATTTTATACACATTTATCTGTAATTCAGCAGGACATATGTTATCTTTGGAAACTTTGGGTTCTCCACTAGAAATTAAAATAAAGTTCTGTGGTATTGAACAGCCACACAGCAATGATGAACCTACCAATGGAACTGACAGGAAATAAGGGGTTAAATTGATTGTCACGCAGAGTTAGTGTATTAGTTGAAGAGGAAATAAAAATAAAAACTCTACGAGAGACAAAAAGCAGCATCTATTGTGTATGGTACAGATTATACTAAGGTACCAATTACAGGCAGTATGGATCTCTTCTTTGCAGCTTCAACCTGACAGGCTTTGATCATTTTTGGCTTGGGTTATTTTTTTTTCTGCGTTAGTCAACATTGTTTTATTGTTTATATGGAAAATATCAGCAAAGTCGCATATCATATACGAGACATATTGCTAGAATGAGACAGTGTGAATTAATTTCAGTGCAGAGCCTGCAGGCAACAAAATGCTTGAAATGAATAATAATGTTTCACAACACATTTGAGGTATATAAACTTACTGAAAATCCAACCAATTAAGTATACCTGACATTTCCTCACAATCCACTGTAAAAGACATGTAATCAGGAAAAGCTGCTGCTCCATTCGACATCTCAGTTGTGACCAGGTTGCTCTGGCTTATCAATAGGATAACTAACTTTTATGGGCAATTCAGATTTTATGACCTACTGGCACTTTAATTCATAAGAAAAACTGGTATTAGTGTCAGCACTTGTTTAATTAACAAAAAAATTGATTTGCCGGAAGAGTTTGTGAGAAATGTTTTTTTTTCTATGGACCCTGACACATTATAATGATGGAGAGGTTGGCCTTGGGGTGGGTGACGTTGAGAACCCCTGATGTGGAGGATTCCATCATCTACCTGCTCCACAGATCTTATACACATCTGGGGATGCTGCGAAGCTCTGTGAGGGTCATCCTCTTTGACTTCTCCAGTGCCTTCAACACCATCCGACCACTCCTGCTGACTGAGAAGCTCTCGGTGATGCAGGTGGACCAGAACCTGGATTACAGACTGCCTCACTGACCGGCTGCAGTACATCAGGCTTCAGGAGAGTCTGTCAGATGTGGTGTTGTGCAACACCCGTGGACCCCAGGGAACTGTCCTGTTACCGTCCTTGTTTACCCTCTACACCTTCAACCTCTACTTCGACTCAGGAACATGCCACCTGCAGAAACTCTCAGATGACTCCTCCATTGTTTGCTGTATCATAGAAGATCAGGAGGAAGGGTACAGAGACCTTGTGGAGAATTTCTTAGGATGGTTTGACAGCAACCTCCTCCAGCTCAACACCGGGAAGATCAAGGACCTGGTGGTGGACTTTTGGCAAAACAAGACACCTCCAACCTCTGTTACCATACAGGTGGAGAAAGTGAAGATAGTGGACACCCGCAAGGAGGCTCAGGTCCTTCAATGTGTGCATTAAGCTGCTACGGATGTTCTACCAGTCTGTAGTGGCCAGTGTAATCTTCTTTGCTCTAGTGTGCTGCAGAGGAGGGATTTGGACTTGTGGTGCCAACAAGCTGGGCAAACTGGCGAGGAAGGCCAGCTCTGTGGCCGGAACGGGGCTGGACAGCGTGGAGGCGGCGACAGAGAAGAGTATGAGAGGGAAGCTGGAAACCATCATGGACAATCCCTCCCATCCTCTCTGTGCTGAACTGAGGCGGCTGAAGAGCACATTCAGCCACAGACTCATACAGCCACGTGCCTCAAAGCGCCTCGGGGACTCCTTTGTACCTGTAGCCATCAGATTCCACAACGCCACGGCACTCAGTGCTTCCCAGTACCTCAGGATTTAGACTAGCACATTGTGTCAGTTTCTGCACATGTACATTCAAGGCACATACGTCAATGTTCAGTGAGCCTGCGACAACACACAATATTGTTACAATAAATGTCACACACTGTTTCACACAAGTTTCCCCGACAGGGAATCAGTAAAGGTAAATCTTATCTTAGGCTACAAGGAAACATTATTTTAGGATCACAAGGCTTCAGGGTGTATAGATGGCAGATGCCTGATTTTTTAGAGTTGCTGTGAAAGCATCAGGAGGGTAAAACAGATAGTTCATATATTGATCACATTTAGAATTTGTGAACATTTTCATACTGTGACAACTCAAAAGGACATGGATTTTCTGTCACCTAATCTGTAGAGATGCATGGCTACACTGCAAGCAATGACAAGGAGTGGTGATATACTGTCTACACCATAGTCAATGTATTCTGAAATTGAGTCATGCTCTGATAGATATACAAGATACAACTCACTGTGAAATACTGTGGAAATATATCCTCTTAAATTTGATACTGCAGCAAGGGGAGAACTGCAACAGCCTCTGATTGACAGGTCTGGGACTGTTTACTGTTTGAAACTGGTAAATAGGAACAAAATTGATTGAAATGAATTGAAAAGCTGTCAGAGTTGTTTATAAAATTTAGCTTTTCTTTTGAATAAGTAGGTCACTTGTAAATGGTTTAGTTAAATGAAAATCACTATAAAAAATAAGGTATCTGATATCAATTTGAATCCTATTATGATGTCAGTACTAAATTGCAATATTACAGTAACATTCATGGAAATCTGAACTGAGAATCATAATTTGATATCACATGATGTCAAATAATAATTTGATACCATATTTCATGTAGTGTTTTTCCCCGAGGCAGCTGCTCAACATAATTGTGAAATTTACAGGAATTCCCAGCTGTACATAGGACATGAATTAATGACAAACATGTATTTTAAGTCATTTTAACGCTGGGAACAAAAGATGTGCTTTGCATTTATAAGAGAAAAGATCGCTATGATGAAAAAAGTTTGAGTGCAAACAGAGGCTTAAGACTTCAAGTGAGTGATAAAAAAAACACCTTTGGGGCCCCATTATGCAGCTGTATTTTTCATTCATGTCAGTCTAATTAAAGTCTAGGTCTCAGTCTAATTAAGGCAGCATATGCCTTAAACTGATAGTAATCAGGGCACACAGCGGCAGACACGGAAGGTAAAATGACTTCCAAGGTCAAAAATTAATTTGCATGGAATGCACATGTTCAGTCATGACGGCTGTCTCTCCTCCTCATGCTGTCTTTTCCCACCCTGCCCACTGCTTAAGACTGGGTGGCTAATGAGCTGCTCTGGACTCAATGTCTTGACTAAGTGCAACTTAATTGAAAGTGACTCCGATGCTTTTTATACTGCAAATACTGTAATTTGTTGCCACATTTGCACACCTTAGTTTCCTGGAAAATATCAGGACCGCAGTTATTTAGTTTCAGATAATGTTGTGGTCAGCTCCTACCACAACGTCTGTAATGTGTCAGGGTTAGGGACTCTTGGCATTTAATCAATTCAGAATATAAATAGAGACAGCAAATTATTTGTTAATGAAAGCACATTCCTTCTCAATTATTTCCTAATTAATCCTTATGTTAGACATTAACAGTTGAGCACGCAGTGCGTTGCTGTGGGGAATATTGCATGTGCTTATGGGTTTCATTAGGCCTACCTCCGGCAAAGAGGTGAAACAACTGACAGGAGGTTATGTGATCGCCCCTGTCTGTCCGTCTGTCACACCGTCTGTCAGCAGGTTTACTCAAAACGTCCTGGACAAATTTCACAAAACTTGTTAGGAAGGTTGGTTGTAGCCCAGTGAATCAGTGATCAACTCTCCAGGCCAATGTCCACATAACATCACAAAACCCAGTGCAGAGTTTGGTAATCGGTCAAGGCTGCACTGACTGCCACAAGCGGGCGTGGCTTAGCATGGCTGTAATTTCTAGCTGCAACCTTGCCGGAGGTCTGCGATCTACTAAGTGCCTTCCTGTTTGTTGCTTACTTCCCCTTTTCGGTGCACTGTCTGGGAATATGTCCACCTCTCACCAAGCATCACTCAGTCTGTCATGCACTTATCCAATGCCACAGTAACACTCTGAAAGTTTGATCAGTGCAGACTGAACTAAAATGATCAGTTACAGGGCATTTCAAATGGAGCTGGACAGACCTTGAACAGCTGTGTGAATAAGAGACCTAATTTATCCATCTATATTTTATTTGGCTTTAGTGAGTATTTTTAGAAGTGAGTTTTTTTAAAAAGGGAAACTCTTTTAAAGCATTCGGTTACTTGACTGGAAGTACAGTTTCTGACTGGCTTTCATTCTGTCAGCTTTGCAAATTCATTTCCAGTTAAAAGATGATGAAAGAAAGTTCGGTGAAACTGGGCATTTTATGTGGTTCAGCTGTGGCTCCGTGTCTTGAGTTTAGTAAGATGGCAGAATCAGAAGTATCTTCCACCCCTGAAGAGTGTAGCATTTTTCAGGAAAAAAATCTGACCTAGAGATACCCAAACGTCTCTAGGCTGCATTGCCTGTAAACATTAGCTGGTAAATTTTGGTTTGATTTGAGTCACGTTTGTGATTAAGACATTGCATAAATAAATGTCATAGCATAATCTATAATCTATAATAGTTCCTTTAAATTGATCTAAGTTTTCTACCAGCATTCACCTAGCTTTGCAATCCTTTTTATTTTTAGGACACTCAGGGTACATAATTTTCAGCAGACCACATGTATTATTACCACATGTATTATGATTATTATGTATTACTCATGCACCACAGTATTTATAACCACTGAGTGAGAGGGCTTTGGCTGGGAAGTGAGCTCCCTGAAATGAGTGGCAGAAGTGTAGCATAGGTTTAATGGTTGTTTGGATGGTTGTGTTTGAGGGACTAGAGGATCTGTTTCTTGGTCTCTTTGATGTCATTCGTTTATATCAGATGTTGCCAGAGAGCTGGAACTAATTCATTTTAATTCACTAATCATCAGATACCCCGATATTTGCAAACCAAACAGCTATTCCAAGTCAAATTCATTTATATAACCCTTTATCATGTCTCAAAGGGCTTTACATACATCATCATACAGTACATGTCATATACTTTATCATATGTATTTCATATACTATAGTACGTCAAACACACTGAGGCTAATGTTCATGGTCAATTTTAGAATCTCTAATCCCACCGATCTGCATGTCTTTGCACTGTGGGAGGAAAGTGGAGCAGCCGGAGGAAACCCACTAACACATGAGGAGAACATGCAAACTCCACACAGAGAGAACCACAGCCAAGATTCAGCTGTTCAACTGTATTTGACTTAAGCGAAGATAGCCTCGTGGCAGAATATGGCATGAGTGTGAAAATCATTGTGGGAGCTATTTGGTATTTTAACCAAACCAACCCCTGTAATTCACTCAGTATTCAGGAGCACATCCCCACTCAGGGAAACAGAGACTGCAGTACTGCTAACACTAAGTGGATGAATTGAGGGTGAATTCAACTGAGTAGCCAATGATTACCAGTAATCAGCTTCACAGCTACATACCTGTAACCACTGTACAATATAACCTTTTACTTTAAAGGGACAATTCACTCAAAATATGAAATAAAAGGGTTTTTTGCCATTTATCCTTACTGCAATTTATCCAAAAAGATAGTTTCTGTGTAACTTGGCATGGTTTTCAGTTTTCTGCGATCTTCACTTGTGTTTGTTGTCAGTGGGGTTGGATGGGTATGCATTTGTGGAGTTCAAATCCTCAAAAATGTACATGGAAAAGCTGAATCCCACCATACACCCAACACTCACCATAATTCACAGCCTGTTGGGGTTGGCGCTGTCAAACATCAAGTCATCCAAAAAGCCTTCTTCTTCTAAGAGCGATGTCTTATGCTAATGACTAATGACACCTGTAGTCTTTATGCTAAGCTAACACAAAATGCTAACCATTGGAACCAAACCAGTGGATGTAAAGAGGTGAAAATGGAATCAAACATTTTGTCTCTCTCTGGGTAAGTCAGAAAAAGGGCATTTTGCTCAAAATATTTGAGTATTCCTTTAAGTTTTTTCTGTCTATAGTGCTGCTGTCACATCTTTTCATCACTAAAGGGCAGTGAGTAACACTTGTCAGATGTAATAAGGTGATAGGTAAGCAGGAAATTAAGATGCATGGGTTTAATGAGTTAATGTAATAGGTTCACAATGCTGTATGGGTGGTGGTGCATCGCTCAGTAGATTTTGATGGGCTGGTCTGAGTCAAAAGTCCAGGACCATTTTTCTTTCCCAGTCCATCCCTGCATGTGGTGTGTTGCTGTTCAATACAATGAAGCCCTCAAGCCCTCAAACCCACAAGGTAGAATCTCCTCTGGGAAATCAGCTGTTCTCTATGGGCAGCAATTTCCCTGTTCTTAATGGCATGGGATCCATTGTTTAACGGTCTCATCTGTCAAGACTTTTCCATCGGCCAACACATTTGGGTGGTTCTCCGAGCAAGTATTGATGCATGTGATTATTTTGATTAATTAATCAGTGTATCATAATTTTTTAAAACGAATAAACTAATAAAGGGCAAAGTGAGCTGCAACTGAAATGGTTGTTGGTTGCATTTTACAGGCAAGACAACAATAAAAAACTCATTAGTCCTCAACTACTAAAAATTGCCATCGTTACAAGCACTGCTGCAGAATCTTAAATCATCTGTTTGTAAACAATTTGTTTTGATAAGCATAAGATATGGCCTTAATCTTACTTTTAGTTTCATTTAATACAAATGAAAAAGTACAGATAGAAAAAGTACAAATATTTTCAATACATTCAGTAAGCCGATGCATACAGCACCTACAAGAATGTCAACAAATCGATACAGCTCTGTCTGTCAGCCATCTGAGCGTCCTCAAATAATTTTTCACAATCAGCTGTGGCATGTCCAGGAGTTTGATTATGACATAGGAGCTTGTGAATGTGAGTTTCTCCTGCTGCCACACTAAACCAAGTGTTCACTCAGAATGGTTGATGACATCACAGGTGAATTGTTGAATTGTGAATTTATGCTGTTAAATGCTGGTGGGTATAATCAATACACACACACACACACACACGCACACTTAGAGGAGGCCTTTCTTGGTTGCTTTGTACATCTGTGAGCCATGCCTTCAAATAAATGTGTTGCAATGGTCTATAAAAATGAACAATTACAGAGCATTGAAGAATTAATAGTGTCACTGAGATTGTGCTGGGTCTCTTCCTCTCTCCCTGTTGTGCGCACACACACACACACACACACACACACACATGTCAGTGCTCTATAGACTTGCTCAGATCTCCAGTAAGTAAATTTAATTTCTCTCTATGTACCAAATGAAAGCCAGTTTCTTCAAAGGGAAATTCCTTGAAATTTTATTCCAGTGGCTTTGAGCACAACTCTCACAAACAGAAACCATAAAACCAACACCCAAATCCTAGAGGAGCAATTATTGGTGGTAATTGAAATAGAGATTTGAATTTATGTTTGAGTTCAGACTAAGATTTCATCATTTCTACTGATTTAATTTCAGAATGGAACCAGAAAACAAACCTCTGTCCCCCAAAAACTCTCGAGTCACAGTAACCCTTCATGCTTTTTCCAATTAATTGTCACTGCAGCAGTGCTTTGGTGTGAAAAGTGGGTGGATTACAGAGCGAGAGCAACTCTTTGGCTATTAATCTGTCTTGGTGACGTCACCATTTTATGCAGCCGTCATATTTATTTATTTATTTATTTATTTATTTATTAAGATTTTTTTTTTTTGTCCATTTAGAAAAGTGCTTGGTGTTCAGCAGACACTATGGATTTATTTTTGTCTGTCTCTGTAGTTTCCTCATCATTTCCTTCCTCTTCCTACCTCCACACCTTTTTCCTCTTCCTTTGTCTCAGCACCTTTTTCCTCCTCTTCCATTTTTTCTTCATCTCTTTTCTCCTCTTCCTTTTCTTCTTCATCTTTTGCCTCTTCCTCCTTTGCCTCCTCGGCTTTTTCCTCTGCTGTTCTTCCTTCATCCGTTTTCTCTTCTTTCTTTCTCTCCTCTTCTACCACCTTCGCTTCTTTTATCTCCTCTACATCTTCTTCTTCCACCTCTTCTCCTGTCTGGCGCTCCAGATCAGCGATGCGCTGTCTGAGAACCTTCTGAATGTTCCTGTAATTTCCTAGAAGCTTCTTCAAGTTAATCTGCATGAGCTCCATAGTGCTGTACAAACGGTTGACCTTCTCCTCCAGCTCCTCCGGTATGATGTTGCCTGGGTCTAAACATAATTGAATATTTAAGAGTAAAAAGAGCAAAAAGTAATTGTGGCCATAGGTGACATTTTGGGAGTGTTTTGCTTTAAAAAAGATAGCATGACGTAGATACCTTTTCACCTTGAAAGCAACACATATTGGGTTATTTTCATGGATAGTGTATAATAGTTTCAGTAGGTTATAATGTGATTTGTTTATGTTTCAATTCTTGTAACCTAATACAGTCAGTAGTTTTGTACTTCTTTAGTGGTTTGTCTTTATGCTCAGCGATCATATCTCTTTTCAACTGTTTAAGGTTTGTGATCACCTGCAAGATCACTCACTATGAACGTCTATATGACCTTTCTGTTACCGGGTAGATTATGTTGTTTCTCTGTAGTATAAAAAACTGTTTTATTGTGCCGCTCCCTGGAGAACGCAAGAGATCTTTCTGTGTGAGAGCATGTTGGATGCCGTCTCGCAATGTTGCACAAATATGATTATGTGGAATGGTGTTCAATTTAATTATCTAAAGAAACTTTAATACAAATAACAGCTATGCCATTGGGACACAGCATGTTCTTTTGCTATTCTTGATTAAAATGACATCTGTACGGTTCCTATGTGCCTATGTACCCATTTTACAAGTGGAAAAATAACAAGAAAATCTAACAAGCAAAGGTGTCATGTTATAATATAGTATAGATGGATACATTCAACACTGTTAGATAGACAGACAGGATGGATAGATAGATAGATAGATAGATAGATAGATAGATAGAACATTTAATGAGAATAACAATAGTAAAAAATCTCATTACACTATCCTCTCCTCGCACTTGGTGGTTTAAAAGAACAAATCAAACACTGTTTCTCTGTCTGGAGTAGGGTACAAAGAAAAGGTGTGATTATTTCCTTATTAATTCAGTCCATTAGCAGAAGAAGTCTATTTGCATCTGCTTTTGCTTTATCTCTTTCAGTTCTCAAATGATTCATTGATGAATTGATGACATATTCCTTTGCCAAGATATTAGGTGAAGTGCCAAAGCTTTCGAAAATTACATGATTTCTAACTCATTTACTGGTGAACATTGCCATGTGCTTATCTGCAATTCCTTGCTACTTACTGTCCTCATGTGGGAAATAGTGTGTACTGCAAGAGTGGGAAAGCAGATGCTATCACAGTATATGGAACAAAAACATCTGGCTCCACATATAAAATCTGCTGATGCTCATGGAAGTCACAATAAAGTATGGTGACAATCAAAATAAACAGGAAATTTTTATTTGAACACTGGCATTGCCATTGGCCTGCTCAATATTTGTTCATAGTATTATCTTCAGTTTTCACTTGTTAACATGTATCACATAGCAATACTTTATGAACGATGTTCCAATAGGTATTTCAACCAGTCTCTAGTGTTTTAGTCTTATTTTTATGTCTTTTGCAGTTCTTATTCATTTTTGAACCATTTAACAAGCAAGTCCAGTGAGAAAATAAATCTTCATTTGAAAGATACTATTGTGCCTAGATAAAAAAGTGCTTGGTCTTTTACAGAAGCTATTGGTTTATTTTTTGTCTTCCTCTGTACTTTCCTCATCTTTTTGTCGTCTTCCTTTTACTCCTCACCTTTTCCCTCTTCCTTTGTCTCTGCACCTTTTTCATCCTCTTCCACTTTTTCTTCATCTTTTTTCTCCTCTTCCTTTTCTTCTTCATCTTTTGCCTCTTCTTCCTTTTTCTCCTCTTCTACCACTTTCTCCTCTTTTTTCTCCTCTTCATCCTCCTCCTCCTCCACCTCTTCTCCTGTCAGTCGCTCCAGATCAGTGATGCGGTGTCTGAGGGCCTTCTGAGTGGTCTTGTAATTTCCTAGAAGCTTCTTCAACTTCATCTGCATCAGCTCCATAGTGCTGTACAAACGGTTGACCTTCTCCTCCAACTCCTTGGTCTCAGGTATGATGTTAGCTGGATCTAAGTCTATCAGACCATCTTTCATCAGGATCTGCCGACCTTTATCTTCCAGCATGCCTTTGGCATCGGGGTACTCTGTCAACGACTCCATCAGGTCATCTTTAGACAGACAGAAGAGGTCTGAGTACCCAATGCTACGGATGTTGGCTGTCCGCCGGTTTCCTGCTTTGCTGCCTTTGATATTAAGGATACTGATCTCACCAAAATAACTGCCGCTGCCCAGGACAACAAACTGTGTAACACCATCATCAGCAACAACTGCAAGTTTTCCGTCTTTGATGATATACATCTCACGGCCAATATCACCCTTCTTACAGATGTAGTCTCCAGGGCTGAACACCTGGGGCCGCAGCTTAAGCACCAGTTCGATCAGTAAGCCAGCCTCACAGTCTGCAAAAATGCGGACTTTCTTCAGTGTCTCCATATGAACCTGGATGGCAATCTCAGCCTTAAGCTTGTCTGGTAGATACCTCAGCACCTCCCTTTCATCCTGGGCCTTGCCATTGTTCCACAGATAGTCAAACCACTTGATGACCCGGTCTTCAAGATCCTTGCTGACCTTCCGCACCTATTAAAGGAAAGGAAAACAAAAACATTTAAGTATAATGAGGGAAGAGATTGACGTGCTGATTCATTGTTTGTCTTTTCAACCTTTTGAATGAAAGGAAGAGGGTCACCTACCTGCATGTACTGCTTGATGTTATCAATGCGGGCCTGAAACTGGGCTTGGGCGGCATTCATGTTGGAGATCATGGTAGCAATGTTTCCTACAATGGTGGCAAAGATCAAGACACCAACCAGGAAGTCCACCACATGGAAGAGGAATTCTGAGTCCAGCGTTGGAGGTGGGGTTTCGCCGACGGTGGTCAGGGTCATAGTGGACCAGTACAAGCTGAAAGAATACTTCCTCATGGGCATCCCAAAGTCAGGCTCCTCAGGATCATCCACAGCTGGGTAAACCCAGTCATCAGAACCAAATCCAATATACTTAGAGAAGGAGTAGTAGAAGCAAGCATTCCAGTGGATGATGATGATGATGTACATGATCAAGTTTCCAATGCGGAAGATGTTGGGGTAGTTGGTTTTAGTTTCTGTCCTTGTGAAGAACTCCATCATTCGGCCAATTCTCAGTAGCTTGTTGAGACGGATCTCTGGGTAGTCAAGGCCCAGGTAGATGTAGAGGACGTCAGTGGGCACCATGGAGAGCACATCCAGACGGAACTGGAAGCTGGAGATGTAGCGGTCCCGCAGCAGCTGCTTATCTTTCACAATCAGGCCTTGCTCAAGGTAACCTGCATTATAAGAGATACAAGGTAGGTGCATCTTCTGCATGAAAAATACAAACATCTACGGAAAGTGCAAAAATTAAAATAATGTATATATAAAATGCTCATCAGATTCTCAGCTGTTAAACACGGAGGTTTATTTCACCTGTTCTGGTCCTGAAAACCATATCAGCAAGGTAGATTATGTCTGAGGTGTAGTCCAGAAAAACCCAGTAAATTAAGTAGTCGTGCTGCAGTTCCTCAAAACAAGCCCTGGATACAAGAGAAGAAGACCATGCAAATGAGCAGTGAGAGCATTATCTAAAGGCATTTCCTTCATTGCTCTTACATATCACATTGTACCTTACTGCATGCTAAAAATGATTTAGTGACAAGCTCACACTAGCCAAAAAACAATACTATTCTTGCCTGCAGTGCACATCGATTCAAATAAAATCAAGGAACTTGTTGACAATAAGGGAAAGCTATTTCTCTGCCTGAAGTGAACACAGTACTGAAGTCCAAATAATTTGTTATATCTTCAAACTGACAGTTATGTGTATAGGACTAGATGGAACTGAATAGGATCCTATGAATATAACAAGTGTATATTTTGAACGACATCCTTTAGTTGGGCCAGAGGTGTCAGAGAAATTGTGGAGTTGCATAAGAAGTTCAGAATTATTGATATATTGTTTTATAAAGGTCACCTGGCTATGATCATGGTCCAGTTGTACATGACTGGCATTGTGATGAAGAATAGCCAGTTGTAGTACAGATTCCCAGCAGGGTTTATAACAAAGATTTCTTTGGGCCTGTAAGGAGAGAGACAGCATGGGTAAATTCATTACTGAAACTGATGGCACAAATGAGGATTTTGAGAAATAATTACTTGTTTGCTTCCTTGTTGAACTTACTTTTCTTTTTCCTTCTTCTCTTTTTCCTCTTTTTCCTTCTTCTCTTTTTCCTCCTTTTCCTTCTTCTCTTTTTCCTCCCTCTCCTGCCTCTCTTTTTCCTCCTTTTCCTTCGCCTCTTTTTCTTCCTCCTCTTTCTTTTCTTTATCCTCCTCCTTTTTTCTGAAATTTGCATGAAAACATTACCGACTACTGAGCATCAAACCTTCTTTAAAACAACATTGACTTAATAGTTGGCTATATCAATTAATTATTCTTTTTTCCCCTTCTCTTTCTTCTCCTTTTTCTTTTTTTACTCTCCTTGGAAAGGGATTAAGAAATCTATTTAAAGTGATTGTGTGGATTTTTACCCATAAAGTGGCATCTGCTGCTCTATGCGAGTGAAATAGATCCTTCAAGTTTGACCTGTCAACTCCATCATGTCACAAGAACGCACACTTCACCATGAGGGTGTTCCTCCAACATGAACAGGGAGATACAGACATGAAAAAACAACATGACTCTGAGCAGCGACCTACAGCTGAAAAAATGTTTGGAAGGGTTCCAGCCCTCTTGCTTCGAAAATGGGAGAGCTGTATAGTCCCCTCATTTTGGAAGCAAGAGGGCTGGAATGAGCCTTCAAGATTCAGTGACAAATGTGTGCTGTTGTGAATCCTTCCAAACATTTTTAAGCTGTAGGCTGCTGCTCAAAATTGTGTTCTTTGATGATCTGTATCTCCCCCTTCATTTCGGAGGTGCACACTCCTGGTGAAGCATGCGTTCTCACGACACAGGAGGAGTTGACAGGTCAGAATTTGAAGGATTTATTATACTCGCATGGAGCAGCGAATACTACTATGTGTAAAAATCTGAACTATCACCATCAGAACTATCAGCAGGCATCCTGAAATGGTCTTTAGGGTACATCTAAGCAAGAATTTATTAAATAAATGCTGAATTGTCTTGTTAGGATTTAAATGTTATTGTACTTACTCTTCTTCATTGTTATTACTGTTGTTCACATTGAACAGACGTAGAGGATTTGATTGAGGTCCATTTCTGAGACACACACAACACATTGCACATGATGTTAATTAATTGACAAAGAATTGTTCTTTGTGATTAACATATTGTAAGGCTTGAATTAGAATTCAGTGTGTCTATGGAGCATTGCTTACAAGTCATCCTCACTGAGCTCTTGACTGTCTGTAGCAATTTGTGGTGCAATGCGAGGCGGCTCAGTGAGGTGGGTAAGGGTGCTTGAGGTGGTCATGGCAACAGATGTGTAGTCTAGCCTGTCAAACATAAACCATTAGTAGAGAATTCAGTGACAACCTTTGGAGTAGACAGAGGTAATGAGCACAAAATACCCTTAAGTATGGGCTTACGTTGACATGTAACAGCTGTATGATAAGCAGCTAAAATTTCCTCCAGTTTGCTACGTTTCTCATTATTTGACATGTATTCTGGTCAAACAAGCAATATACTCTCACAAGGATGGCTTCCACATAAACCAACACATGAGGTGATAATTTAAAATGATTTTTCCCCCTTTCTGTGTCTGAACTTACCTTTCCTCAGCAGTTAACGTAATGCAAGGTCCATATTCCTTAGCCCCTTAAACAGTCTCTGGGAATCAGGAACCTACCTGCTTACGATAGCAGTGTATTTATTGTATCAATCATCTGATACTGATTAAAATAATACTAAAATATAGCTAGGCAACTGACACCTAAGCATTGAGTCTAACTAACTGTGTCATGGAGCCTTGGTGACCCTGAGAAGGATTTGTGGATTAGAGAATGATAAAAGGAGGAGAGACAGAGACACTCATCCTCCTTACTTGTCCACTCCACAGGAAATGGGAGACAAGAAATGTTTAATTCAATATGTATAATCCATCAGTTAACCTTTTCCCAGGGATTGAAAACAATGAAGAAAACATATTGATACTTTAAGTGTTTTGTCAGTGATAGGCTCTAAGTTTCCCAAGTTGTATGACAATAGATTTAGTCCACTCATGGGCCAGCTTTATCCCCCCCCCCCTTTCACTCCTCCACTGAGTGCTGCTCAGTCAGCACTCTCTATCATATCCACCTCTGATCCTATTAGAGCGGCCCAGGGTTGTTTCCTTCACTACAGGTTTGAGATCAGGTGGACCTGGGTCCTCTTATATTAATAGGAATCAGGAGACCGAAATGAAATCTGAACCTGTTTCAGTGTTACATAGTGTGCCCTACAGTGAGCTTTCTTCATTGGGGTAGTATGGACATCCTGTGGTTCTGTGGCACTCCCTGTTGGCTGCTGTGGTACTTGCAGTTTTACGCCAGTAATTGAATTTCATTGAATAGCTACTCTGAGTGTACAGTTGTTTGCATCTTATATTACATCATTTTGGCAAACAGATAAGAAATATGACTTGTGTGAATATTTCGGTCTGTGCATTAGCCCTGTGATGGACTGTCAGTCTGTTCAGGGTGTTTCCCTGCATTCCACCCAGTACATGCTGGGATAGTCTCCAGCCCTCTATGACCCTGATTAGGAATAAGCAGGTATTGAGAATGCATGGATGGATGGATGGATGATGGATGGATAGATGGATGGATGGACAGATAGATGGATAATAAATAAGAGTGGCATTAACTTTAAAATATTTCACCTGTAAATATAGCATGTCAGTGAATTTCATGACCAATGCAACAAAAACAAATTACAAGTATATTTTTGTGGAAAATCTTTTTAATTAAAGATAGAAAAAGTAAACCAAAAGACAGTTTTTGGCTGCACACAGACATTACAGCTTTTACTATGACTGCATAAAGGAATGACACTCAGCTTGGTAACAGGGAAAAGTGACCCATAACTATGGAGCAGCAGGATCTGCAGGGACTGCCACTCCAGTGTCAGCCACAGCAGCCAATGGATCAACAGCAGAAACAGAAGCAGCAGCAACAGCATCAGTGGTGCCAGCAGCACTGGCAGGGACAGCGATGGCTACATCTACAGATACCTCAGGAGCTGCTGGGACGACGTCAACAGCAGCCTCAACAACAACGGCTGCTGCAGGGTCTGGCTCTGGCACTGCAGCTGGCTCTGCTGGTGCTCCCTCAACAGCGACTGGCTCAGCCACCTCTGCTGCAGCGTCCTCGTCAACCTCATCAGAGTTTAGGGGGGCAACAGGAGCAACTGGTGCTGCGGCATCAGGGCCAAAGAAGCCAACTTCGGGCTGTGAGATAGGAAGGATACACATACATACAGACATTACACTGAATGATAGAGAACTACTTTGCTGCTGTGCAGTTTTTATAATGACCACAGCTAAATATACATCCACAGGGAGTCTTTTAGTGGTCCATGCATGGCAAATCATGTATGCTTCTTCTTATTGTTGCCCCCTGTTGCAAGGGTTATCTGTACTGCCCTTTGTCTGCAATCAGTGGCTAAATGCATCACATAACATATTAATTATTCCTAACTGGAATACATTTGGAGTAAATATCCTATTATTTATGCTATTAGAATCATTACCCTTTTTCAGCTGGGGATTAAATGCAAGAAATATAGATGCCATTTCCCATTTCTTGTAGGTATAAATAAATAACATTGAATATATGTGTAATATGGAATGATATGTAATATGATCTGCTTACCACTGTCTCTTCATCTGATACATCACCAGCAGGGATGGGAGGTGGAGGGGGGGCGTTTACAGGCTGAGCTGGTGCAACATCCACCTGTGAATAATCCACAGTTTTAATTTAAATAGCATATCATTTTGATAAAAGTAAGATACAGCAAGTTATTAAGGAAAGGCATTATTTTACACCTATATTTTATGTGCATCTTTATGGCAAATATTTATAAATACTTATTCATACATATATAACCTTAGTGGCACAACTAATGCACCCTGTATAGATAAATTACAGAGATAACAAAATTAACAGATCCACTGAAGTAATGGCAGCAGAGCTCAGCAGATGAAGTTGCTCATAAATGCATGTCATCTAATACAGGTTGCAACTAAACCCACTGTGTGGTATGTGTGTTCATCAACATCCAAATGCATTCACTGCATCTCTACATCTCTGTGGAGCTTTATTCCATTATCAGGCATTATCAGTGCCAATGAGAAGACAAACACACTTCTTAAATTGGACCTAGAATAAACGTTAAGAGATCTTACTGACATTTTTATCAAAGTGAGTTTGTGGAAGGTGTTAAAAAGGTCAATTGGTGTAAGGTGTCTAACAAGGAGAATCCTGAACAAGTCTTCAGAGCTTTTGCTGAATCAGAATCATATGAAATTATATCTAAATTTGAACTAACTTTCTGATCATTTCAATAGTTAATTTATTATAAAAGTTAATAATTTGGGGAATGAAACGGATCAAACAGCTAATAATTAAGCATATGTTGAGATTAAAGAATCAATAGCCAAAGGAAAACAATGCAGGTTCCAGTTTACTAAGGTAAAACCAGTAGCCGATTTGTTCTTTCTATTTGTCATGTAATAAATTCAAGCTTGGAAAAGGGCAAATAGTTTGTTGCCAGTTTTGAGAGAATGAATTGAAATGGAACTATGAGCAATTTCAAGGTTATTTTTCACTGAATACTTACAACAAGCCTTGACTTACAACATGCTTCTGGAGAAGGATGCACTGTGTACAGGCCTTACTCAAATCAACAATAATAAAAAATATGGGCTGTATTACTTGGTTTCAATGATACATTCAATATAATTATAAAGGTTTAAAAATGTTAAAGTTAAAGCTAAAGTTAAAGTTTCCATGTATGCAGATAATTCAAGAATATATACATCTGCATCTTCAAATGATGAGTTAACAAATGCTCTATACAAAGTCAGGTCAGCAGTGTGGTTGAGAAAAAATAACTTGCTAGCTCTTAATGTCCTGAAAAGAAAATGCAATGTGCCCAGTGCCAATCATTTTCAGAGGTGAACATAGGCTCACCACAAATAATGTAGAAATTGAACAAGTTTACACAACAAAACATCTGGATGCAATAAGAGACCATAAATTATTTTGATCCTCTCATATTCATACAATTATGATCAAGATGGGAAGAGGTCTCTCAGTTATTCAGAAATGGTCCAAACTGATGTCACCAGGCAACGTAAAAGAAAGCGTTCAGACAATGACATTTAGATTACTGTTTGATATTCTAGTCTTGTGCATCTATGACACAGGTAAGGAAAATACAACAAGTGCAGATTAAGGCAGTTTCTGCTCTGATGAAGAAAGAATTCTCTGTGTTGAATTACCAACTGGAACTATGTCTTGAATGAGTGCTGGTAGTCATTTTATTTTTCCTAGGATCTGTCATGTCAATACTTAAAATGTCTGTCATGTCCTGATTTTGTGTAAACCATAGGAAGAATAGATGTCACGTTTATAGGAGATAACTGGAGTCTAAATAAAATTATATGTTTATCATATAATATTGACTGAAAAATGACATTTATTGCATTTGTGTCTACCAAAGATACATTTACTTTAGGCAGAGATTTATAGAGGAAGTAGAAATAAACTCACTGTGGCACCAGCTGCAGGGAGGAAGGGGTTGCCAGCTGCTCCCTGAATTAATTACAAACAGACACAATAGGGATACTGTAATTTTTATTCATTTGAATTGAATTGAATTAATTTATGAATCTCTGTTAATTAATGAGATTGTAATCTAGAATCTCAGTTCATAGTTTAGGTCATGTCAGGCATGCTTCCTTCATGAACTGTTTTGTCCGACTTTTGATTCACTCTTGATCTGTCTGCTGTTGACAACAAAACGACCACCCACTAACCTGCTGCTGGAAGAATCTGTACATCTCCATCCACTTCAGGGCTTCATTAGCATGTGCTGCAACCTGCTGAAGAAATACCACACAACTCCAGACATGTAATTAAGCCAATCATCATCTCTCTCACGGGACCCTATCATACATTTGATGACATCACGAAAACATGATATGACATGCCATGGTGGAGAGCAACAACACTTCACGGATAATCGTCAGTCCCCTTACCTCCTTAGTCTCTTTAGCCTGCAAACCAAGGAAGAAAAGCAAGACAAAGAGACAGGCGTCAGTGCATTTATGCATCGCTCTGAGGAGTAACAGTATTTAAATATTTAAAAGGGACCAGTCAGCAAACTCAATGACACATCATGTTAGGGAGAAACTTACAGGGGCAGCCAGCGCAGTACCCAGCAGGCACATCATGAGCACCACAGGCGTCATTGTGATTTTCCTGATACAGACAGACACAGATGCATTATAACATATATTTGATTAGTTTAAGGTTAAATAAAACATCAATTCAGGGAGAATCATTAGCTACAAGACCTATATGCAGGGCTATATTCCTAAAAACATAAAGTTTTATCTGTTTCCATATGAAATTCCATCTCACCTGTCTTCTGGTGGCAACAGCTGCTGAAGATGTGACCCTCAAGGAAGAGAAAATGATCTACTTAATCTCTGAGATGAATGCCATTTATACCCTTAAACACCCTGTGCCAGCCAATCACATTCTGACACTGAAAATGCAAACATCTGTTGTTTGAAGAAATCTCATTACTCTTCAAAAGTGGGGGAAAAAAATGTAAAAAAAAAGACAAGCCCCTGTTATGGATAATTATATGTTGTGCAAGTGTGCTCAGCACACATGCCACTCTTAATTGCTCTAAAGTCAAACTTGAACGAAAAAAAATAATGATTAAAAAAAAATTTACTGTGTGCCTGGTGGGAATAACTGAACACCTACTTGTTCTTCATAAGTAGTTGTTTGTCTAAACTTGTGTGGTGCACATAACACTGTTGGATTTGAATGATGGTCATAGGTTTGTACTATTTATACTGTGGTTTCAAATCAGATGGTGAATGAGCTGCACTGTAATCTTCAAAGCTGTACTGTAGACACTGAATAAGCCGAACTAATGAAATTCAGCAGAGATAAGCAATCTCTTCATAAGTCATCCCAAACTTTCCGTGTTATTATCTTGGCACCCAACGGCATTTTTCTGTTTTATAATATGTTGAAAAAATGGGAGCGTGAGCAGGGGTACTAGGATATAAAAAATAAGATATTTGCAACACTGTGCCTTTGATTTTTTGCCAAATAAGGTGAAATTACCCGTGCTTTGTTTTGCAGTAAAAAACACAGTGCAGTGTGTAGAGGTCTTAAAGATTATTTATTTATTTATTTATTTATTTATTTATTGGCATTCCCACTTTATTTAACAGCGACAGTATAGATAGAAAGGAGAGACGGGGGATGACATGCAGCAAAGGGCACAGAATCGAAATCGTGCCGCCGTAATGATACCTAGTACACCTTGTTTTTTTCTATCTGCAACACTTTCTGTAAATATCTATACCTTTCTTGTGCAATGTGTAACTTGTTTACATGAATAGAATACACATTTACACATCATGAATATTGCTTTAAATTAATTTATCTGCCTCCTCAGATTCACATTGTTATTTATTATTTGTGCTGTTTGTCTTTGCATAGTAATGCTTACCATACCCATCACATTTCATATTTAATGATCTGAAATATGCAACAAAACTGATAGTAACATACTGTAAGTAAGTCTACTCATAGTCTACTGAATGTGCTGAAATTATTGGCAGCATATTTACATATCCCCACAATTATTCATATTCTACTTTGTATTTAACAGTTATATTATTTAATTAATGTAGTACTTTTACTTTTAGTGAATATTTTGTATTTTATTTATGTATTCATTATCTATTTTCTTTTTCTCTGCTGAATCCTATTACTGTTGCTGCTGCAGCAACTTTTCCTATACAGTTGTCAATAAAGTTATACGGTATGAATTGAACTGAGTTTTGGTTTACACATTTAACAGCACATGGAAACTACCGGATGAAGAACAGTGAATCTCCTGATCCAGTAGTAAGTAAAATCAACAGATATGAATGTGATCAAATAAGCCACATAAAACCCTGGCAAATATATATGAAATATAAAATGTAAGCTCTCTTTGACCTTGGAAAATAATCAAAATTAAAAAGAAAGAGTCAGAAACTTTGATTATTCTCAGGCAGGTGCATTTTGGTTTATTTGTCAGGGTCCATGCAAAGCAAGATACAAGCTTCTTTTGTGTCTCATTTTGTTGCACTCCTGGCTGACCAGGAAGGCGCCCCCTCTTTCTGTGGTCCTTCCCAAGATTTCTTCCCTTTTTTCCCTTACCTTTTTTTTTGGGGAGTTTTTTCTTGCCCGCTACGAGGGTTAAATCAGGGGTGTCACCCTATTTTGTTTCTTGCAAACTTGTGGGCCTGTAAAGCCCTTTGAGACTGTAAACAGTGATTTTGGTCTCTAAATAAACCTGAACTTGAACTTGAACCTCAGCCGTGTTGCCTTTTCTCCTCTGCCTCTTATCACGCACACCAGTAGCGGTTCCAGTGGCACCAGCTGCCCATGTCAGCTGTATTTACAATCACATTATCTAGTATGGCTTATCATAACGATAACCTTTTATCTGTTTCTGTGTGTGTGTGTGTGTGTGTGTGTGTGTGTGTGTGCGCGCACAACTCTGGGGGAAGTGCAAAGTCCGTCATAGTTGTGACAAACCAGATGAAACCTTTTAAAGCTGCTGACTTTTGTTCCCCAAAAGCTCCAGGCAAGAGAACATGTGAAGGGGAGACGGTCATAAATAGCTTTAGAGGATGGCGCCTGTCTATTTGTTGATCTTTTCAGAGACAAGTGTAAGAGAGCTCATGTGAAGACGTGTTGTTACAGGCTGCCATCCTCAGGGGACAGCACGAGGAAAAGGAGGAATAGACCAGGATCTTTGCCTGTCTGGCATGATGTGTTTTGCTCAGTCTGTCACATCCCACTGTGGGGAAATTTGAGAAGCCATTATGTGCATTTAGTAATAGTAACAACATATATTTGCCATGTAGGATGCATACAGCCATCAGTGTTTAATGATTAATCTGATTCTTTATTTATCACAAAGACAATTGTCAGTTACTATCTGGTCTATTACCACCACGGTGTTCAGGAAATTAAGAGTAAATGTATCATTTTAACATTGGAGAAAGAAGCTTTTGAAAAAAAGTCACCTATTATTTTGTGCATTCCTATTTGATCAAATAACAGAATGAAAAGCCAAAAATTGCTTGGAAATGTAGATTTTAATTCACTAAGAAAAGGACATTTAAAAGAGACATTCAAAATGAATGAAAATATGAAAACATTTTTCTTATCTACCTTCTGTACATTAAACCGTGTTGCATTTCCTCTCTAACAGTAAAAAGAGATTGAAAAAAAGGTGACAGGTCTACAATAGGATTATTTTAAACTATCAAGACAATTAAAGGGGAGCAGGCAATTATTCAGGCTTAATCAGGTTTATACAGATATTATTGCCATGATTTGGTGTACTATATAGTTCAAAACTATAGTAATTGTTACTTTTACTGTAATGATCTTTTTTGGTTAGCTTTAAGTACATCCATGCATTATAAAAATACATAAAAAATACATGAGTGCTAATCATTTATAATGTCATGTGTTTCATTGCCATTGCCCAAAGGTTAGCCTTGATGGAATAATCTTGCGTCCTTTCCATTTTTACTTTATGCCGTCACTGGAACCTGCAAAGGCAGAGAAATATTTAAATCTGCATAATATTATTACTTGTTACTTGTGAATCTTGGAAATGTGTTTAAGTCAATATATAGCATTTGATAACTACCTGGTTTGTCTGTGTGGGCTGGTCCTGCTGAGCAGGTTGTAAAGGATCCTGAGCCTGAGGAGGATTGGCATCAAAACTGGGAATCTGAAAAAAATAACCCAAGAGTTTCAGATGAGAAAGGTGCAAGAAAGACAAACAAGGCGCCAATGTAAACACCTTCAAACACAGTGAGATATTATATTAATATTAATATTAATACTTTCATATTTTATATTAATGTTAATATTTTTTTCCTTTTCCTCACATTGGGGGTTTGCTGGGGAACCCTTTGGGGATATTCAAATGGGAAAATCTGTGAAGAAACAACAAGAGACAGTTAATACAACATGTTTCCTAACAAACAGCAATAGAGAAGGACTTAAACTGCGTGGTGTCTCACATTTGGAATCTGTGGCAGAGAAGCGACGTTTGGCATCATCTGAAACAAAAGGAAAGAGCTTTATCCATCACTGTTTCAAGGCATGAATAACAGTCATGCATTATTTTGTATCACAATGTGAGATATTTACCCTCTGGGTGAAGTCATAGGGATAGTACTTGAAATGGGAAAAGAGAAGAAAACATATCAAACACTTTCAATGTGTACGAGTAAGCTATCATTTGTACACAAAGCATAATTGCAGCCAAGAACAATCTTTTGCTATTTTATCATTTGGTAAAGTCAGTAATAAGCCATGATTCAACAAGTTGTTAATTGTAGAACTCATGCTCCCATAGCCAGTAATTATAGAGATTGTGGTTTTCAGTCATAACAGTGCCTATAATCTACAGAAAAACACAACACTTACAATTTCCACGCTTTTTCTGCCTGGTGCCTTAGGCAAGGAATATTTGATGTATCCATGAGAGGGAAAAGACTGAAGAAAAAAGAGATTAGAGGGAGGTGAAATTGTATGGAAGTGCGCTGAGCGATTAATGGAAGGTTTTGAATTCTAATTGGTGAAAAAGACAGATTCGTTAATCCCCTTAAAGGTTTAGTGCGTATATTTACCGGTGCAGGGCCTGCTCCACCTGTAGCAGCACCAGTGAATGTGTGGGGGAACACCTTGACAGAAAAACACAAATATCCATCAATGTTTGCATGACCTCATTCACTATTAGAGCCAGAGGAAAGTAAACCATCTGACTGAAATGAAAGCCTTCAGTGAATTATAGGGAAAGAACATATGAAGTGAGGAAGAGAGTCTGACATGTAATTTATACTTTCTTGTGCTGTCCTTTTGGGTCAAATTTTTTTTTTTTTATCCCAAAATAAAAATCAAACCATCAGACTTACTATTTCCATGCTGATGGGGGCAGGAACTCCAGTTTGAGGTTGAGGCTGAGCTGCTGGGTAGGCAGCATTCGCCTGAATGGAAACAAGATCTTGGATTAAACTCAAGTAGAATACATACAGTCAAAAGAGAATGCATTTCACACAGTACCAAAATGGACCAAAATAGATATTATTCACTTTCCATTTTTCACGCAGTAAAGAATGACCTAGAGGGCAGATGTTACACAACTCACAGTAGGAGTGGTTACCTGCGAGGGTGGTGCTGGTTGCCTGGAGCCTCCATAATGAGGCAAGTAATGAAAAAAGGACTGCAGATGAAGACAGAAATATTCAAGAGAAGAAAACATGGTTAGATATGAGAAAGTTTGCCCTCAGTGAAAAAAAAATACCTCCCCCAAGACACTGTCTATCTTTCAAACTTACAGGTGCAGCAGAGACCGTGTTGGCCAGACAGAGGCACAGGATGGTAAGTTTCATTTTTTGCAGAGTTGTTTAAGACCTACAGAGAGAATCCATCACCCAGTTCAATGACAGAAATTTTTGAAAATGCAATGAAACTCCCAATAGAGTGTCTGCTCTCTATCCTATCAGAAAAACAAGTGTGAATTTATTTTGAAGTTCTTGTGTGATAGGCCTGTGTAATAGCAGGCCTCGGTTGATTTATTTCAAAGGTCTTGGTAACTCACCTTCTGTGACCGAAGCACCAGGTATGAAGACGATGTCAGTGAAGGAGATGATCGTCAGTTCAGCGTACCGTCCACAGAGTTATTCAGGCTTTTTATAGGGCACGAGCTTATCTCAGAGCCAATCAGAGTGGATAGTGATTTTACCCAATGAGTAGGTATGAGTGTCTAGTCTTGAGCTTTAGTAAATGACCAGTGGTCAGATCCACTTTCTGTGTAATAGCAGTCCTCAGTTGATTATATTGTCTAGCACAGTGCACACCTTAGCACTGCTTGCTCTTCACTCTGGTGTTCATGACGTACATACATATTTTTTTCACAGGTTTTCATTGCCGCTGCATGACTGCAGTATTCCTGCACGTACAGTAAAACCAGAAATACTAATATTATATCAATTCCTTCAATATCAAATAAGCCCATTCTATATCCATACCCCAACTGTGACAATAGCAGAAAGCAAATTCATCAACTTCAACCCTGCTGGTCCCATTGGTAGGTTAATCATTTCAAATATTGCACAGCTGAGCTTTGCTGTAACCCGCAGAACTGCACAAGACATCTAGATCTTTTCTATTTGATGTAATGGTGCAGCGATAAAATGATGGTCTTGGGTGTGAATATTTCACTAAGCGTGATGTAGCTTCGATGAAGCCTTGAAACCAGCAGAATATATATGTGACATTGTCATGCAGATACAAACTACTACAGGAGACATTTAGGGGAAAATCACAGTTCAAAGGGTTAAGTCAAGTCAATCCAGAAGACTGGCATGTAGCCACCGAGAAAGTACCGTACAATAAATTAGAAAATTGATAGAAGTTTTTGTTAAATGATCCAAAATCAAAGTAACTTCCTGTTGAAGCTTGCATACATTTCAATTCTTATTGTTATTATTTGTGTGTGTGTGTGTGTGTGTGTGTTTAGCTTGTATTGT
>OMKZ01042664.1:0-18808 GCA_900302535.1 Neoniphon sammara
ATTCCCCCCTCTATATTTCACTTTTGTAAAAATTCTCTTGGATTAAGAATCAAGGACAATTTTTTTAGTCAAGGAATAAATAAAAGAATAGAGCGATGGAACTAGGGCAAAAGGAAAAGAAAAATGGATCTATCCGCCTTAATTTGGCATGAATTTGGAGGAGTGTGAAGGAGTGGCTTGAGGCTGAGTCTATTTTGTGTGTGTCAGTGTGTGTGTGTGTGTGTGTGTGTCTCCCACAGTACCTGCAGTACCTGATATTTCAGCAGTCCTACGGAGCTAGCAGAAATAGCAGTAAATCCTCCTATTCTTCACCTCCGTCTTTTCACCTACACTGACTGTTCCAGTGATTCTTTCTCTACTTTTCTTTTCTTTTCTCCAGCTTGTCTGTCTATCACCTCAGAGCTCCATCTCCCTTCTTGCTCTATCTTCACCTGCTTATGTTCCCTTTTCCCTCTCTCTCTCTCTCTCTCTCTCTCTCTCTCTGTCCCTCTCTATCTCTCTCCCCCTCTGTCTTTGTGTCTGCTGTTTTGTGAATGGTGCTGTCAGGTGTCAGACTTTGCAGGGTGTTTTTTTTTTTTTTTCCCCATCCAAATGCGCTTGCACACACATGCACACAGACGCACATGCGCACACATACACACTGACAGGCAGAGGCCTTTTTGCACCCAATAGCCTTAATATCCTGCCACTCTTCACTCCCCTGCTGACACCCTCTTTGTGGTTTGTCCCTAAACGGCCTCGCCTGGGGCCATGAGGGGCCAGGGACCCTGCAGGGTGACAGCTTTCTCTCTCCCTCGTTCCCTCTCTTTATTGCTCTCACCCTTTCTCTCACATTCTCTACCCCCTGTTATCACATTCCATCCCTGTTCATCATTTTTATACCTCGTACCTGCCTAAATTATTTAAACTCCCACTCTTTACTTTCTGTGCGCTGCCCCTGTGGATTTCTCTCTCTTGCCCTCCTTCCGCTGCTCTCTCAATTTTCATTTCATTTTCCTCTCTTTGCATGCCTCACACACATCTCCACATTCAGTATGTATACTGTATATGTCATTTAATCGAACCCCTTATCGTCCTCCACAACGGGCCGATGAGGGTGCGGAGGCTACGCTGCACAGTACCTGTTTCGGCACAACGCAGCTTTAGCGTTTTTCACAGGGTGGCTCGAGGTAATGTTGCTACTGGAAACTAAAAGCCCTGCTGAGGCAAAGTTAGGAGCAGGATCTCTCTGAGGGTACATGAGTGGGTGTTGTAAGGTGCATCACAAGGTAAAAGTCTCAAGGAAAGCGCTTAATTTTCTTTAGCATAATCGCGGTAACATTTTTGTCCTTTAAAAGTTCATTGATTAAATGAAAGTTTCTAAACACTAATTTATTCACTGGTTTATTCATTCATTCTTAATTGGGTAACTCTCTAAAGAGTTCAGTCTAGTAAATAACTTCAGAAATATTTAATCATCAGTTTTACAGTCATTCCAGCTAGGGCTGCACTAATAATCATTTATAATCGTCTATTGTGATTTTTGTGTTCCCATTCTCACAATTAATAATTGCATAATCTTGGTATGTTGGCCATATTGAAGCATGTCCTTTCATTTAGGCTGCCGGCTACACATGAAAATATTCATGTTGTCAGCATACAGAAAGATGCAAAATGTGTAGTAGAGTAATTATGTTCCACAAATCACCATGACTAAAAATCATTAATAATTACCATGATCACAGTAAAAGTTTATCCATAATCATGCAGCTGTAATTGCAGCAGTCATTTTTGTAAGTTGGTACATTTTTCAAATGCTGAATATTTTTCAAACAGTCGACCATTTTTGAGCAGAACTTACAGCATATCATGACATTTGTTTTTGAATCTATGACTTTTATGTCCTAGTCCTTAAAGAGGCGCAATATTAAAATGTGTCATAAACAAATTGATGGAGGGGGTGAGCTCATTTATTGTGTTTAGTTTAGATTTTACATATTGTGACTCCCAGGATAGGTTGCCGTATTATGGTACAAATCTCTCTCTGGCAGATGATGTTGAAACTGCTGCTTCCTCCACCTGCACATGGTTTTATATTTTTGTTGGTATTACAGTGAACATGAATTCATTTACTAATCACAACTACCAATACTGTGCAGCCTTGGAGGTTAGCTTAGTCTACACTTCAGCTTATACTATAGGTGTTGCTTTTCATAATGGGAATCTCAACCCATTATGTTTCAATATTTCAGCCTACATATAAAATGGTTTAAATAGATTTTTCAGAGCACATTTAAAGTCCTTTTTTGGGAAACACCATACAAATTGAATTCCTTAGTCTTCAAGCGTGAGGATAATAGTTCAGTAGAACTACTATAACTCACTCACTCACTCACTCACTCAATCTCACCCTCATTTATCTTAGTGCTCTTTCTGATTGAGAATTACTTCCATATCCTCATCACTATTCTCCTCTGAATATGAGCAGCACAGAAGGGGCTCTTCTATCACTCCTTATATCATTAAATGTGCTAGCAATAACGCCCTAGGTCAAAACATGTTTGCCATACTTCAAAATGCACTTTTCTCTACATAATATGTGTTGTAACAGGGTACATAAAGAACTAGTTCACTTTGAAATGTAAAATATATATTGTCAGTACTACAAAATGAACCTTTTACTGTCCCCCAGTAAGACATATCCTGGGGAATATGCAGAATTCAAAGCCTGTTAAATAATAGCACAGACAGCATTTTTAATATTTTTCTATATGAGCATGTCAAGATACTGCATGTTACCTTTAAAAAATATGTGTGCACTAACTTTTTATTTAAAACTAATATAATACGTAAAAGCATAATCATTTACCACATGATCAAAATCTCCTGCACCACTGGCTGGCAGTTTTTGACTATAATCATAGATAACTTGGACCAAATCATTGGGCACAGATGCTCCAAACAAACCAAACTGAATTTGACTGTATGTAGTGATGATGCGAGGATTGAGACACATTCAGTTGCCCTGCATGTTGTTAAAGAGATTGTATCTTGTGGTGTATGTTGCCTGTTTAAGGGCCAGTGTTTGTTGATGTTTAAACACACAGTCCTCCCTGCATCAATAACACACTCATTTTCCATATCAGCACTCTGAACGCTGCCAGTGGAATGATGTGGCTAAAATGCATGCCTTTCTTGTTTTCATTTTTCTGCTTGGGTGGAGTAAAACGCATTAGGAATTATCTCTCTTCGTTCTCAGCCTGCCCTCTTCAGTGGACAGCAGAGGCTGCGCTCACCAGCTCCTATCCTGGGGGGTTGTGTTTGCTTGCAGCTCACTGTAAATACAGCGCCAGCCCGGCAGATCTGCCGCCGCTTCAAAGCGTCCGGCTCATAATTGAAAATGCGAGTGTTAATAATATTACAAAAGCAGGATGGAGAAGTGGGAGAGTGAGGTGCCTGGGTGGATTGTTCTCTTGAACGGCGCAGCATGATGCCACATTATGTGCATCACTTTCCGGATCTAAGAAAAAGCCATTTCAAAGGCATTTGGGAGCATATAATGAGACCAAATTTCAAGTACTGTGTCAACACAGCATTTCCTGCATGATATAAACACACATGCAATTATAGTTTAAGAGAAACTACCAGTAAACACAAAAAAGGAAAAAAAAAGAAAAAGAAAACAACAATCGGAGTTCACCTAAATTAAATGACATTCTCTATCCAGCACAAAGTTGTTTATGTTGTATAACTAACACCATCAATATAAGCTGTCAGTGCTTGCCCAATGCCTAACCCTGAACCAAAACCAATCACAACAGAAGTATTGATTAGGACGTGGGCGTGGCCAGGGATTAGACTGTCACTGACTTCAATACTCAGGCAGATAGACGAACAGACTGAAGGTGTTCTATTTGAGCTCAATCAAACTGTTTGACTGTAATTATAGAGTGGCTGGGATCTGGTGGGACTGGGAGTGTTTCAGACATCACCATTTCCTCCCCATCCATCACATTCAGCCAGGCGGAACTAGGCCTCAGACGCCCTGCAAAATAATCATTCCCATGCAACTGGTCTGACAGCATCCCCCATTCAATAACACAGCTGATCAGAAATGATAATAGCAATCATGCCTGTGCATATTTTAGAGTTTGCAGTAGTTAGTGTGTGTGTGTTAGGTGGGAGATGAGGCGTAGCTTTCTGAATATCTGCATTTGCAAGAGACTGAGAGTGCGCGTCTCAAAGGTTGTAAGTGAGTAAATGTAACTGCATTTATCTTTGTTACCATAGGAAACCAGCTGTTGCGTTATGTGACACGTCCGCTCTATCGATGTTAGGGAACGCACCTAAAGGTTGAAATGCAAATGTCCTCATTAAGTCGGTCGGATCCAAAAAGCCTTTGGAAAGAATAACCTATCAGGCTTGTGATTACCGTCGACGGTGGGCTTTGAAAAATGGGAAGAGCATCTTTCAGCAAGGGCATAAAGAGTTCAGTCCCTATCTCAGCTTCTCACGTTCGGCTATAATCCACTGTCCTTCTGAGACCTTGGCCTTTAGAAATCTGACAACGGGAATTTCACCTGCATGTGCACCATTCCTGTTTTTTCTTTCTCAAAAGCGAGCTCTTTAAATGCAGATTTAGTCGTGCATAATCATTAAAAAATGGAATCCACGAAGGCATATTTTCCCTGTCTCAATACAATGTTCTGTTGTCATGAATAACAAATAGGCTCATTATTGAAATGGCCATCCTAAGCCTGTAGTATGAAAAGCAATCTCCTGCTTGCCTCCACCCACATGGTTTAGTCCTGCAATGATAGATGAACAGACAGCCCTTTGGTAGAGAGTAGAGAAGTGCTCTCAAACGTGCCAGCCATCCCTCTTGGGGTTACACATGTAAACACACCACCCTAACTAAATATGTTGGTAGAAACACTACATAAACACAGTCTAGTCCCAGAATCCTTTAGGGAACACATGAAAATGAAGCACCCTCTCCCAGCTACTCTATTCCTTAGGGGGGTAAAATCACAGCACAGCACCTTAACATGAAAAGTGCGCAAAACTGCAGCTGTAAACACAACTGCATCAGTAAAATCTTTTGGGGGGATAAAAGTAACGAGAGTACGGAGGCAGCAGAGCGGTTCTGTTTGGACATGGCTGCCGACTAGCCGCTAATTCGTCTCTTGCCCTGGGTCCTGCTGTAAAAGCCCATCGTCAGACTGAGTAATGGGGGTTTTCAGTGCCGTTCAAGAAACGGTTACCAGACGCTCATCTACTATTACCGATGGCATTTTGTAGACCTTTCTAGGCCGAGGAGCTTTAAATGCGGAAATGCTCCGAGCTGTTCATCATCCATCTGTATTCACCATGTCTGTGTGTAGCTGTATTAACTGGCGCTGATGGATTTGAAAAGCATTTTGTGAGTGTGACTCCACCGAGGATCACGCAGCAGACTGGAGGTTAAAGATCAACCCAGTAGATGATTTTCTATTCACGTCTCCTTTGGTGAGCATGTGTGTGTCTGTGTGTGTGCGTGTGTGTGACTTTCCAGACTAAGGTTGAATGATCGGGTGAAAGCAGTCGGATCCCCTCCCCCCTATCCCCATGTCTGAATCTCTTCCCTAGGCACCGCCACACAACCCAGACCTATTGCTGTGTGTAACCTAGATGGATTTCTGCCTGGTTTTTTATGGTTGAAAATAGAGTTAAAGTAAGTCTGCACCAGGACAAAAGTCCCGCTGCTCATACTGGATTCCTACGTTCTCTTTGCTGGCGGCAGTATGGGCTAATGTACCATTCTCAGGCTTGCCTTATGCTCCATAGATTATCTTATATCAGAACTGGGCCCGATAAAGCCTGACTGGAATCTGGCAGCTCGTACATGGCGGCTCCCCCTGGGCTCGGCAGGCCTCTCTGCTCCCCCTGCTAAGTCTTCCGCTCCCACCTTTCCCCGCTCCACGTGACTCATTAGGCCCAGCCAGTTCCCCTTTCGATGTCCCTGGGTGTTTCTTCCCCGTGCTGATAGGCTCTCTAAGTGCCTCTCCGCCCTGTGATTGGGGCTCTCCTTGTCCACAGCGCTCTGTTGGACGCCATGGACTCCTTGGGCAAGACCGTGGCCATCTGAGCTGCACTCTGTTATTTTAGCCTTTGAAGGTAACGGCAGGAGATCAATGTGATGAATGGCCTTTATGAGGGCAGAGTATCGATGGCTTGATGGCAGTGAGCTGAGGCTGTGGGCAGGGGAGCATCAGCCTGAATGTATTACTGAACCCCCCCCCATCCCCTTCTCTTTGATTCCTCACTGCTCCTGTCCCTCTCCTTTATCCTTCACTCTTCTTCTTTCTTTCCCCCTCCCTCTCCGTCCCAGCCCAGCTAGCTGTGACTGGTCATTAACAGAAACATTAAGCGCTCTGTGAATCCATAGCTCCTCCATCTCCTCGCCACTGCCCATAAAATGGAGCAGCCATAATGACACACACAATGGCCACATTTGACAATCAGGGGCACAGGAAGAGCTTCTCCCATATTACTGGCAAAAGCAAAGCTGTTAGAGTGGAACAAATGGGTACATTTGGTTGCCGTGAAGATTGGTGCTGTGCGCAGAGGTCCTCAGTGTTTGTCTGATGGCTCATCAGCATGAGATGTAGTGTCTTCAAGGAAATAGAAAATAAGAATAGATACAGTGGTGATGGGAAATGTACATAGTGAAATTAATCGAGGGAGAGCTGAATGTGTGTGGTTGAATGGAAAAGGAAGCTCTCTAAAGTGGCATCTATCCTCCATGTACACTCTCCATACCTTACATTTCACATTCAAATTTCAATGCAAATATTTCTTCTACCTGTCTTTGATTTTAACATCATTCTCTCTCCACGACAACTCCATGCTATCCTCCCTGACCTCCACATGGAAAGAAGAAAAGGCAGGGCGTCATTGTCACCTTAGACTATGGAAAATATAGCAAAGGGAAAAGAAGTGTGGTGTGTTAAAGAAGAAAAGGGTAAAGTTGGGAATATCAAGAGAACATAGCCTTAGAAGCCACACAGTCCTCGTTTACCTTGAACGTCACATGAATAATACATACCAGCAACATATATCCGCGCTCACACCTATAACCCATGTACTAAATATATACAGCATGGGACTAACAGTGTCGTTTTACACACAAGTCCTTGAAGGGGAAATGGATGCAGGGACCAGGGAATTCCATTATCAGTGAGGTGACAGGTGATGATGCCTTTTCTGTTCTCTTTTCTTTGCCGAGGTCAGAGAGAACGACACGAGGCGCTGCAGGAGAGAGATTTGATTTAAATGATCTAAAAGTTCTGGCAGAGGCAACCTTGGGTCATATATGCCAATCGCTGGAACACAAGGCAAACGGCAGAGATGCTAAATAATGGATACCAATGTTAATATACAGAGTAATCAAATGTTTTGTACCGACAGAAGCAGAAATGTGGGTTGTAGCCCCGAGCTCTTCGGCAGCAAAACAACAGTCAGCGAATCAATATGTGGTCGGTAAACCATCAAATTATACGCAGCACGTTTTCTCAGCAAACACACACACACGCACGCACGCACGCAGACACACACACATGCACAGAGAGAGAGAGAAAACAGCAGATGAATACAAAAAACTAAAAGGATGAGATAAAGTTGCGTAGACTCTTTCGCTAACCTAAAAGCAAAGTTAGAGTTCTGCCAAGTAACTGATGCACCTGTAATAGTTTTGTTTGTGTTTTGACAGAGTGGTGAAATAAAAGAGCTACCGTGCAGGACCAAAAAAAAACAAAAAAAAAACGCTGTTCATTATTGCATGAACCAGTGAATTTCTGGACAGATTTCAGGCGGGCATTATCTGAGATGCCTAGGGCTCCTCTCTGTCGTGAAAGATGGCGGTCATTTGGCCAGACGAGAGGCGGTGAGGACCCCCTCCTAGACTGGAGCAGACAGGAGCAGAGGAGCCCTGGGCTGGCTGTATTAATGAACAGGCAGTGCTGAAAGGGACAGGTTCCTGTAATGCTGATGAATGGTCATTACAGAGCAGAGACGGGGGAAGAAAGGAGAAGGGGAAGAGAGGAGGGGGGGGAGAAGAGTCGAGCAGAGTGGGCACAGAGGGAGCAGCGGTGAAAAAAGGCTTTAATTTGCACCTCAGATTTCTGTAAACTCGTTTATCATGTCAGCAGTGTCACTGCTCTCCATCCCCCCCCTCCGCATCTCCCTTTCCACCACCATCACCACACCCAGCCTTTCCTGTTTTCTGTTTTCCTCCAGATGCTCCCAAGTTTTTCCTTCGGCTAGATGTTTTCCATCTTCTGTGTTATTTTTCTTCAGAAATGCCAAATGTGGTAGGTCAAACATTATCCCATACATCTCATCTCGGGCTCATTCATTTTGCAGACTCCTTTAACAACTTTTCCAAATTCGCTCCATCATCTGACTGCTTCTTGGGAGTGTGTGTGTGTGATGGGGCTGGGGTCATCTCCTCTCCATTAGGCCTGATTGAGCAGCTGGGGCTGTAAAGGTCAAGAGAAGGAGGAAGCACCAGGAGGTATATGCACGCGAGAAACATGAACTGACTGGAGGCCCTCTCACTTCACTATAGACCTCATTACTTCTCCTTGCCTACAGCCGTTAGGATCAGTGACAGGGGGAACTCGAAGAAATAAATTTGTGTGAGTCAGGCTGTTGCTTTAAATGGGAGCAAAAGAGAATGGTATTACTGCAGACAGTGTTAGAGATCTGAGAGAGGAAATTTCAAAACTGTTTCATATCAGCCTCGCTGCGCTACAACAACCGTTTCAAGTCAGTGGGCTTTTATGCGGCTGTTGCAATGCATAAAGCCTTTATAAAGTTCTTTCTTGTGAGTCTGCAGTGGTGATGTATGGGGTCAGATGCCCGAAGAAAAGCATAGCTTAACAAATTACATGCTTTCGAATGCCATAGGAGTGTTGATCTTTGACCAATCTGAGACCAGTTTTTGTTTTTCACAGCGGTCTTTTATATTATAGTTAAATTTATAGTATTTTGACCCGGCCACTGAGTCAAGAATAGCTAAATTAGTCATTTTCTTGCAAGCTATACCATGCAGGCCCTGACCTGCTCTCTGTGCAATTCAGTGATTTCTCTTTCTGACTCTTAATGACTCCAGTCAAATGCTAATGGCACATTTTCATCATGATTTGGTGCACTGGCTGTAGCACCGGAGTTAATTCCCCAGGAAGCAGCTGATGCTCATCTGCAATACTTTCTGGGTCAGGCCTCCAAGTAAAACCAGTGCATTTCACAGTCTATCCGCAAATGTCTCTCAGTCAGACTGGCGCTTGGCCGCCATGTAGCCCTCCCCGTCTGTCTAATTGTAATTCAATAGTGCATAATCTTGAATTTGTTACACACCATATTTTATAATGCACCAAGTCAGTGCCCAGCCACGCTCGGGAGAGATGGCAAATAGCAGCGCGTCCAAAGTAATTACTGGGTTTGTGCTTATACAGTGGCAGTACACATACTACAGCTGTTGAGCTTATTTAGAGAGCAAGGCAGTAAAGTGGTGTTTTTGCTATTGAGGTACTTGAGGAACTGTTTGTGATTCAGAAAATAAGGGTGTTTGAATGTTCTCAGTTGCTGGATAAGCCCCGCCGCCTGACAGGCTGATTCATTTCTGTCAGTCCAGGAGGTGGACCAAAATGTTTAAGTGCTTTATGGAGATGACTGAATTCACTCAGCCAATAGAGCCATCCTCCTCGATAAAAAATGAGATATTACCATAGCCTTTTACAAACAGATCTCATCAGTGATTGCTAATCCACCATATATGCCCTTCTCTCCCTTTTTCTCTCTGTCTCCTCTGTCCTTCCACAGTGGGAGGAGGTGAGTGGCTATGATGAGAACCTCAACACCATCAGGACCTACCAGGTGTGTAACGTCTTTGAGCCCAGTCAGAACAACTGGCTCCTCACCACCTTTATCGACCGGCGTGGAGCGCAGCGCATCTACGTGGAGATGCGCTTCACTGTGCGCGACTGCAGCTCCATCCCCAACGTCCCCGGCTCCTGCAAGGAGACCTTCAACCTCTACTACTATGAGACTGATGCTGTAATCGCCACCAAAGGCACCGCCTTCTGGATGGAGGCCCCTTACCTCAAGGTGGACACCATAGCTGCAGATGAGAGCTTTTCCCAGGTGGACTTTGGCGGCCGCCTGATGAAGGTCAACACAGAGGTGCGGAGTTTTGGTCCGCTGTCTAAGAATGGTTTCTACCTGGCCTTCCAAGACTACGGGGCCTGTATGTCTCTGCTGTCTGTGAGGGTCTTCTATAAGAAGTGCCCGAGTGTGGTGCAGAACTTTGCCATCTTCCCAGAGACCATGACAGGGGCCGAGAGCACCTCCCTGGTCATCGCCAGAGGGATCTGCATCCCGAATTCGGAGGAAGTAGACGTCCCTATAAAGCTGTACTGCAACGGAGACGGAGAGTGGATGGTTCCTATTGGCAGCTGCACGTGCAAAGCTGGATTTGAGCCTGACAATGGCAACGTCTGCCGAGGTAAGTTATCTGCAGACTGAATTTATTTGTCATAAACAATGTGGGAATGTTATTTCTGCCAATTACAAACAGCACTCGAGCGTTCCTTTTCTTTTCATCATTCACTCTCTTTTGAAATGACGGACTACTCGTAACAGAGCAAATCACTACATCCTAGACAGGCTACATGAATTTGATCTATTTCAGGCTCGCACATAACAAGGCATCAGCGCACCTTACATCACAGATTTACTGCATCATTGGAGGGGCTGCATTGATTGTGTTTCATGTATTTTTGCTGAGCATGAAGTGCTGTACCGCTCTTGATCACATCCACCTCCAACATGCAAGGAAGGGACATTAGCATTGATTCCTAATCTGTCGAGAATGCCAGCCTTCTGTGCAGCCTACTTTACAGATGGCGAGAGGTTTGATACTGCCTCACTGTGATGTGTGAGAGGCTGGGTACTGAGGCACAGAAATACACATGCATACATATAGTCGAGGTTAATCGGGGTTTTCAGTTTAAGCCGTCTCTTTCTGTTTCTTGCTGCCTGTCCTCCAATGCACCTTTACACTCTGCATCCAGCCACACACGCACCCACTTACCCACCCACACACACACACACACACACACACAAACACACACAAAGACAAAATTTGCTCAAGGTGTCTGATGATAATGTGACTGGCTCAGGGCTCTCAGTATGGTGCAGTATTGGTTGGCCTGCCTCTGGAGGTTAGCTGGAGAGTGTGTGGAGCCCAGATAAGATTGATTGACGCACATCTGCTCTGATCAATAAACAGATATGAGAGTGCCACATATCTACAAAGCAGACTGTGTGTTACAGTATCCTTTTCGCACTTCTCTACGGACTACCCAAAACACACACACACAAACGCACACACAGAAACAGTCCTTGGCCAAGATATGATGACTTTCAAAAGTGACTATGCGGAAGTTGTTTCCTTTTTGCCAACTCATATCAACACTGACTTAAAGGAAAGTGCTGGAGGTTTTCATTCCTCTAATTTACCATTTAATTTTGTCACAGAATCTCATCACATCTCTATCTTACATTATTCACAAGTCACTACATGAATTTGTTGTCATCTTATACAGTGCGAGGGTCATTTATTTCACATATTTTGAAAGATTATTTCTTGCCTAACCAATGCCTGATGAAGACATCTTTTGTCTTGTTGACGTCTGATAAACAAAACATGTGAGAAGTAATTATTCAAAGATATAACTTTCAACAAAACTTGGCATGTCTCTGCTGTAAATGTTAATTTAATCTCCGCTGATGGGAACATGAGGGCAGTGATGTAATATACTAAAAAATAACGTCAACATCTTTATGTACAATGAATTGTTTTAGACTGATGATGAAATGTGTCAGTGAATATGTGATTTCATTTCAGACCAGACAAGATTTTATGAGTCGAGCAAAGTAAGGCACCTTTGAATTAAGTATTTCATGACACACTGCGTTGTACAATCATCTTGAAGGATGTTATATAAGAGAGAAATGAAAGAGAGCAAAATAACCTCTTAGTAAGACTTGTATTTTCCTTTGAATATCTGCGTATTTGTAAGTATAAGACTCCCCTACTGGGCAAGGTGCTGTAGACGGTTAAATGCCATTTCAAGGGTGGAATATCAATAGTGCAGAGAGGTAAAATAAGTAGTGTGGAGATGTGAATCAAAGATCAAGTAGAGTCGAAACAGCAGGTTGAGGTGAGATTTAACTCAGTCAAGGCACATGGGGATGTCCATCGATGAAAAAAGACATGCAGAGATAATATTGATAGAAAAAGCTCAACTTTTAGATGGTTTAATATCCACTAACATGGTCATGACTGGATAGTCCTAAATAAGGTACAGAGTGTGATCTCCTAATCTGGGTAGTTGATGGTAAAGAGAATGCTTGGAATGCCGGTGCCACAAAAAACGAAACCAAAAAAAATATTGCCTTGGACAAGATAGTTTATGGCATGACAGATGCAAAGAGCTCAATGTCTCACATGCTGTCTGGCAAAGTAGCTGACAACTACAGTATGTAGCACACTGGGTGACTCACAGAGGATATGCCATTTCTCATCCCTACAGTCCCTTTTTATCAAAAGCAAATCTATGAACTGGGTTTGTAGTGCAAATGTGGAGCCACACAGTTCCATTATTAGCTAGGGAGTCCTTTTGTTATATGGTTTCTATAACAAAAACTTTCATAACAAGTATTCCAACCCTTGCTGGTAGGCTGTTGTTAAAAGAAAGGCTGTGGGTTTCATTACAGAATTTATACTGGTTTTAAAGGAACAGTTCACCCAAACAACAATATTTCCCCACTTACTGCTAGTGCAATCAATCCATCCAGATAGTTTCTGTGTGATTTGTCGCTCTGTCTGTTCACTGCCCCTGAGGAGTATGAATGTGGGGTGGATAGATATAGTCTGTCAGTGTTCTTTGACAGAAAATAGTTCCCAGTGAAATTGTTTACCCCCAAGGGGCTGTGCATCATGCTGGGTACTTGTGTCATTGTTTTTGGAGAGAGCTGCTATTGTTGAATTTTTTACATGTAAATTTTTGATTGTTTGAAATTAATACCCATCCAGCCCCATTGGCGCTGTTGGGGTGCTAGGAGATCGAAGCAGGCTGGAAACCTCACCAAATCACAGATGAACTATCTGGATATAGTGTACCCAGGGGTAAGTGGGAATTTTGTGTGTGTTTTGGGTGAACTGTTCCTTTAAGCCAGAGTGGGGCCTGCAGTCTGTTTGTGTGCACTAGATCTGATGCCACACATATTGTGTTTATATATTATGCTTCTCAAAAGCTTAGTTCAGTGGTGAAATTCTTCACTGGTACTGCTCTCAGCTGAGCCAGGTGACCTTGCCTAGTCAGTGGTGGGAAAAAAATCATTTGAATGAACAGATTATTTATATTCTGAATATATTTGAACTGTATGCATTACGTGTAATCTCTTTTCTTTCCTGCCCCCTTCCTGCTGGCAGCATATTTCTCTTCCATTATTTACCTCAAGCTTATATATACTCCCAGCACAGTAATTGGAGCCTAAGGTATTCTGGTGTGTTGATAGGAGGCTTGTTAGTGGGGGGTCCTGACGTTAACATCGCACACACAGACATGCAAACACATTCACACACACACACACACACACTTACAGATTCGCCCCCCCGGTAGGCACTGCACTACAAAGACTCTGTGAATGGAGGAGGAGATGTATATTTCCACTAATTCCCACAATCCACCTGACTTCCTTCTCTAAGTGCCCACAGAAATGAGGCTTCCTGCTGCGCCGAGTTTGCCATCACACACCATCCTATTCCCCCACACTTCTCCTCTCTCGCTCTGAAGCAGAAGTCTTGTAGTTATTAAAAACCACCTGTGGAATGATGTTTGAGACAGATGTTGGGAGCTGTTAGCATTAGTCAGAAAGTCTTTAAGTGTTACAAGGGTATTGCATGATGTATTTGTGTAGTCTGGCTTAAGGCCCTAAGACACACACTCCAACACATACTGACACGCAAGCGCGCAATACTGTGCATGAAGAGAAAGAGTGGGAGAGAGGCAGAGATGATGTGGCCAAAGCCATCTCTGCCTGGTATAACTAGCGTTTCTCCTGAGACTGACATGGAATCTGTTCCCTTCTCATCTCCAGTGGGATGCCCTCCAATAAGAGCAATCTCAACCTTTTATTTTCCACGCAGTCTCCTTTCATGGGCTTGTAATCCATTATTTAAACAAGGAAATCTAACCTTAAAGTGCATGTGGAAGCTGAGCTCTATGGGCAGCCAATCAATTGGGGGTCAGAGCAATAACATAGCCTCAGCATCGGGCCTGAAGTAATTGCCCATTAGAGATGAGGTAACAGGAACAAAAAGAATATGAGAACATGCAGCTTCATGCTGAAATAATTCTCCTCATTGAGAGAAGCATTGAGAGAGAGAGAGAGGTGCTGTATAGGGAGGGGAAGGCATTGTGCAGGCTGAAAGCACAGTGGGGAAGGAAATTGCCTTCATGTTGAGCTATGCTAAACAAATCTCATCTTGTCCTACAATATTTTTATTTTATTTCATTTTTATATATTTTTTGGTATTGCTGCTTTATTGGGCAGGTACAGTAGAGAGAGATGGAGAAGACGGGGCATAGAGAGGGGATGACATGCAGCAAAAGGTCTGAGACAGAACTGAACCTCGGCCACTGTGCTCAGTAGTACAGTATGTAGTACGCACTCTATAAGTTGAACACCCCTGTCCTACAACATTATGAGAATATATTGTATGGAAAATATATGTAGAAACAACCTACTCAGCACCCACTTTGTTTAAGTGGTGCAAATTGTCTATGGGGTATACCAGTGTATAGCTGATGCAAGAGAAAGAATATTATGTTTTCACTGCCATTAACTAATGTAGTTAATGATAGGACAGCTAATCCCATTTTATATCAAACTGGATGCAGAGGAAACATTGTTTGCCATGCACATTAACATTTTTGAACACACTCCATCTGCCCAACAGATATGATTGGCAGGTTTTCAGCTCACATGACAAAACATCTAGTTGTCATATGTCAATCACAAAAATGTGTTTATCTCGCACAAACACAGAGTCGCCCTCGCAGGGCGGCCTTTTCTTTTTTTCCTTTTTTAAATATATTTGTTTGATCTGCGTAGTTAAAGATGACATAAACCTTGTTAGCAGCTCATTTGATTACAACTCAGCTCAACTGATAAATTGATTATTTTTTATTCGTACAAATTTGTGAATCATTTGTTATGACAGTGAAACTAATTGCCACGGGATGTGTTTGTGTGTGTGTGTGTGTGTTTGGGGGGGTATGTGTTTGTGTGTGTGTGAGCCTCCCTGTACCTGATTGCAGTCTCTCTAATCTATATGTTTTAATTAGTGACAGGTAGCATGGTGTGCGCGTGCGACCTGCTGTCAGCTGGGCAGAGAGACCATGTAGCGCTGTTGTGCTGTGTAACGATGATGCCAGCATGCCACCCTCATTACCAGCTCCCCAGCTCCCACACAAGCCATTTGGGTATCCCTCTCTCTCTCTCTTTCTCTCTCTCTTTCCGTCTTTCACTCTCCCTCTTCCCCTCGGCTATGTAAGCAATCTGCTAAATATTTTATCGCCTCCCTGTTAAATCGAGCGGAGACGCTCCAAATAGCACCCCACTACCTCCACCAACGCAAAGTGTGTGTGTGTCGTGTGTATGTCCTGCTCATCTCAAGTGGCTCAAAAAGACTGATTTGGTGGTTTTACTCAGCCATTTTGCGGCCGTTGCTGCGGTCTCCAACTGGGTGATTGATAGAGTCACCGTGATTAGGTTTGCTTCAGATACATCTCGGTGTTTTTGAAACAGTTTGGTATAACCATTGATCACTTTAATGTTCCTTGTTATATTCTCATAGATGAAGTGAAGTGATTAAAACCCTCTAGTAAGCTAATTATTCTGAGGTTTTGCATAAATTGCTTCACGGTAAACAAGGCTAAATGAAATACATTCAAGAGCAAATCAAAACTTTGGACTGTCTGCTTTTCATTTTGTAGTTAACACTTTTTTTTTTCCTTGAGGGTAACAGAATTTCCTCTGAGCTGATTTATGCCTGCCTGGAGTCTATAAAGCTGGCTGTCTGATTTTATGAGGCCCTCTGCCATAGTTTTTATTCTTTTGTAATTGGTTAACCATGCTGAAAGCTTATTGCTCCACTTGTAGCTTTCTTTTTTTTCAATGGTCTATTCCTATGCAAAGCACATAGCTGCTCTGAGTCTCCTCACCCACATGGACTGAGAAGCTGAATCAGGGACAGAGGATAGTGAAGGCAGTGTGATGGAGGGATGTGAATTCAGCACTGTTGATGGCTTGTGTGATGTGTGTGTGTGTGAAGGAAATAGGAGGACGAGAAACTTAATGGTTAATATCATTATCCACCACATCACCAGGTTACTTATTCATGGAATTGTATTTCAGCCCATCCATTTGTCAATCTGTCCATCCACCCAATACACTGTTCATAATAATGTATTTATTTATTTAGTTATTTATTTAATTTGTCTCCAGCGCAGTCATACAGGCCTACACGGCCATATGAATCTTTTCTTATTTTCCTTCACCGTTAGGCTCCAGCAGGCTTTTGACACGTTGGCACATTAATATTACAAATATTCAAATAACTTTATTTAACATTCTGCAGGCTGACAGTGGCAGCGGGAGATTCACAGCCCATTGAGCAAGTGCGCTTCCCTGGGCTAAGTGCCGATTCATCATGGCTGCCTTACTCCTGTCTAATGGCTGCCATCATGGGGCACGAGCACACACGCGCACACAGACACACACTCACATACAGAAATGCACAGCTTGTGCATGAGTGAGATCAGGAAAGTATTAGTTCCTCCAAGTGTGCATTTTTTAAACGTTACATGAAGTGTTGGAGTTATTCAGATGAAGCATACCTGCCTGAGGTAATCACATTATTAACCCTAAACTCCCTACGGACTAGTGATTGTTTTCATGGACAGCAGCAACAAATTGGCTTATTTTTCTGCATTGGGTTAGTCAATTCATGTCACATCATATTTGGAATCAAAGCCTCAGCTTAATGCAATTTATTATACACCACAATTTGATATCTAAGTCAAGTACGATAGTCATTCTCTCAAAATACCAAAACCTGACACCAGCATTTTATTTATCTTTTAGATATTCACATTGCAATACAGATTATGGGACAATTTTAGGTAAAATCCCCATAAGTCTCGTCTTCTGTTACAGAATTTGGGTGACAGCAGAAATAGATATAAGGCTGCGACTTATATGCAAATGGATTTTTAAAACGGTATTTACACTTAACTTTGGGTTCATAGTTTTGACTTCAGTGAGGCTTTGATTTGTTGTTAATGTGTCTTGTGTGGCTCGGTGTAAAGAGCTGGCAGGCAGGACCCACAATGTCCCGGTAAGCTATTAGAGCCAATTCCAGCTCATTTGGCCATGTCTACTTGTGTTCCACAGAGTTTACTTCATTTGCACAGACGCACCCGTGTGCATCCATACATGTATAACCACACACACACACACACACACACGCACGCACATGCTCTCCCACACATTTCGCTATGACTTATCTACCCTAGCAGTGACCCTAAAGAAACCCTGCTTCAGTCGATGCACGTCAGTTTATTTTTCATATACTCACGTTGATAAAGGCTTTTTAATAAGTTTAACTAGACAGAGTGCTTTGTGTTTTTTTTTTGTTTTTTTTTTCATGGCCACCCAGCACGCTTTTCTGAAATAAATATACAGGGAGGCTTCCTCTTGTTATGCTGCTTGTTGTTGATTTACTCACCTGCATCCCAAAGAGCACCCGGTGGAACATCTCTGAACAAGCAGTGTGTGTTTTGCTTATTTTTGTATACCTATTTTGTTTCTTGCTGTCTTTCTTTCAATCCTGCTACCCACTCCTCCCTCGGCACACACACACACACACACACACACACACACCTACACAGTTGCCTAAGTCACCTTGAAGTCCAATTAAGTAAGCCTCTGACTCTTCCTGTCCCTATTAGCCTCACGGAGCGGAGAAGACCACCGTGACGCGGACAAAAAACAGAGTAGCGGGAGGAAGAGACAGAGAAAAAAAGATTTAAGACAGAGCAGAGTGTGAAAGACTTCTTGTTTCCATGGCTCTCAATGGGATGAATAGGAGGATGGCAGAGAGCAGTGGTGAAAGAGTGTAACCCAAACAAAGACCCTTAGAATTTCAGGCCCAAACAGAGTGTTTGTAATGACCCCAAACACAGATGCGCTTCTCTCTCTGCAACGACAAAGTCAGCCTCTAATGATGCTAGGGGGGAATCCGGAGCTTTCGTTTACACATAATGGACGTACCCGCCACACACGGAGCTGTTCTTATAGCCCATGGATGGAGACATACTCCTCTTTCAATTATTTTTCACTCTCTCTGTTTTTTCCTTTCAATGGCTGGATTTTTGTCTGACTCTCTAACCCCGAGTCCCTTTCAGACTATGCATTTGGCCACTGGGCTTTTCTTCTAAACACTTCCACCACCGTCTCTCACTTCCCTTCGATGCTGTGTTCCCACTTTCCCGAGGAGGGTTCTACTTTGACCCTGCCACTCGTACCATCTCCCCTGCCAACTCTGTCCTCTTTCTAAATAATTTCCACTTGTGCCACCTTAACTGTATTGTCTTTTCCTCTCCTCTCCTCTCCTCTCCTCTCCTCTCTTATAATTAGCTGTGGAGGCCAGTGA
>OMKZ01042668.1:2537-17580 GCA_900302535.1 Neoniphon sammara
ACACACACACACACACACACACACACACACACACACACACACACACACACATACCTCTATTTGCTAGCATACATTACATTATTCAGTTTGCATTATGGCAGCTTCACGTCAGTACTGCTGTGTTCAAGACCACTCTGAAAGTTGGATTTTCCCACTTGGCAGGTCATAGTTACAAATTGTGAATTCCAGTCATTTTGGAACTGACCAGGTAGGAAGAGTGGGAGAGATGAAATGTAAACAGAAATTTAACAGAAATTTTCAAATAATGATCTAGTACTAGAAGTAATTTTACCGTTTTGTGAGTGATTTAAAAAAAAAAGAAAACTAGAATTTTTTTTACAGTGCAAGGTGTAATTTATGTGTAATTCAATACTTATAATAATTGGAAGGATTCCATTTTCCTAAACATTTCATTAACATCTACTCACAAAACCGGCTACATGTCACATGATTTCTGCTAGCCTTTTGAAAAGAGAAACCATTTCTAGGTACCATGAAGGCATTAAGGACTTTATGAAGATTTAGGTCCACATCTGGACATTTAAGGCAATGCCTAGTGCCATAAAAACACAACTGCACTCCAACTGTGTAAAACTTGGAAGAGCTACCAACACATTGTAATTAACTACACCACAGCTGGGGCGCTCTGGTGGATCACCATGTAGAGCACATACCACATAACTGCGATGGTGCGGGTTCGATTCCGACCTTTGCCCTTTGCTGCATGTTGTCCCCTCTCTCTCCCCGGCTTTCCTATTTATCTCTACTGTCGCTGTCAAATAAGGCAGAGATGCCAAAAAATAATCTAAAAAAAAAAAAAAAAAAAACAACTACACCACAGCAACAAAAACAACTGACTCTAAAGGCATAGAAGGCATGAAACTAACTCTAACCATATCTACATGGGCTCAACCTTTAAAGGAGTAATGTTTTGGGCAAAAGACCTTTTTTCCGACTTACCCAGACTGAGACAAGATGTTCAATACAAGTTTTACCTCTGTAAGTCCACTGGTTCGGTTCCGATGGGTAGCATTTTGTGTTAGCTTAGCATAAAGACTTGAAGTCCACAGGAGTCATTAGCCTAGATCTGTCAAAGTGAAAAAAATAAACCTTACACCAAGTCTGAAGCTGTCTTATTTACACAATGAGTCATGTGTATTACACGGTAATGAAATATATGTCTTGGAATTTTTAAGGTAGGTGGAGAAGGTAGATGGTAGGAATTGTAACCGATGAACAGATATGTTCAGGAGTTACAGTGCTAACATCTAATGTTCCAACCATCTAATTTCTCGTAAAACAACTCTTCTTTAAAAAAAAAAAAAAAAAAAAAAAAAAAAATCCAAGACATGTATTTCAAATACACATGATGCATTATGTAAATAAGATAGCTGTAGAGTTGCTGTAAGGTTTATTTTTTCACTTTGACAGAGCTAGGCTCATGACTCCTGTAGACTTCAAGTCTTTATGCTAAGCTAACACGAAATGCTACCCATAGGAACTGAACCAGTGGACGTACAGAGGTGAAAATGTTATTGAACATCTTGTCTCAGTCTGGGTAAAGGGGGGTCACATTAGCACTAAACCCAGATGGAATTTGTTGCATTTCCCGTACACATCAATTAAAAACCCATACGAATGATGAAAGAAAGTATCTGCATCCGGCGGCAGAAAGTTATCACACTGCCCGCACACGAATGCGAAGGTCAGAGTTCACGTTTGTTGAACCTTGACCTGCATATTCCAACAGAAATAACCAATAGAAACACATCTCGCCTCGGCGGTCAAAAGAATGGATGAGTTGTATTTTGGCTGTGTCCCATTACCGGGTGCTTTACAACAAAACGCTGCCAGATTACAAACTGCAACATAAACGGCATTCAGCTATGAGACACGATTACAGCACCGAATCGCATTTGAATCATTTTTATTTAACACGCTAGCTCCTTTTGTTTTGGTTCACACGTTACTGGTTAGTACCAGTAACGTGTGAACCAAAACAAAAGGTTCACACGTTACTGGACCTGCTACTGCACCTGTAGTAGCATTCGGATTTGGTGGCATGTGCGAAAAAAATCTGCAGATTGAATTCAGATGTGACCACAGCATAAGTCGGAAAAAGAGTATTTTGCCCAAAATGTTGGAGTATTCCTTTAAAACTGTCCTTAAAATTGGACTACTATTTCCTTGTCACCTCATGTGTTTACTGCCAACCAGGCAGAAGGGTAGAATATAGATGTATGGCCACTACTTATCTAACATACAGTGGGTTCCAAAAGTCTGAGTTGACTACTGGGAACTTTAATTATTCCTGAAAAACAAATGCTTTTTTCTCAGTAAACACTTAATATATATACTTTTATTGAAAAATATTTTCAAAAGAGTTTAGTGCAGCAGTTTAGGGTCTAATTATAGTTTAGGTAGGGCCAAACAGCTTTTTCACATCAGACATAATTTTTTTTTTTTTTTGTGTGATTGATTTGCATGTCAAGATATTTTTTCGAACTTTAACATTTTTATCATTAGTACATTCACACAGAACACGAATATTAAGCTGCAACAAGGCAACATTTTTTTTTCGTAACAAGGTCGATTTTCTCATCTGTCGCAAATATAGGTAGAGAGAGCATACAGATTGCTGGGAGAGAGAGTCAGAGAGAGACACACACACACACACACACAGAGAGAGATACACAGAGAGACAGAGAGGCGACTGAAACTTATGATGGCTCTAAAGTCGTGTTCCGTGCCCAGCTGGAGTTTAGCACAGGTATTTTGTAGCCTGGTGTTGTTAAAGACATTGTGCTTATGATACAACTGAAATATTTTAATACAGCAGGGACCTCAACTGGCACCTAAGATACATATCCAGAACCAGCCATGAAAGAGCCTCAGCTCTTGTATGATGCAGTGGATTTCCCAGTTTCTTTCTCTGCTTTGTGGAGGAGGAGGAGGAGGAGGCTGGCATATTTGCCTGCAAATATTTCGCGATTTCGTGCCATTTATTTGCGTCACTCCCGGTGTGTAAAGGCCTTAAACTCGTTAGGGCCAAATTGTTCTCCTGAGTGCTGAAAAACGATGCAAGCACAAATTACAGCTAAATTGAACGTTTCTAAGGGGACAGTACAAGACACTGTGGAGAGATTTTCACCAGTAAAATTATTTTCATCCAAAGCAAGATCAGCCACACATAAAGTGACCAAATCCCAGCATATTGATAAGAGATGGGACAGTATTAAAAATAGTGTTGGGCATAATACATTGCTTAAGTAACGTTATGACCAGGGTTGTGTACGGATTTTTTCTTACCACGGTTAAAAAGCAACGTATTCCAGCTGTTTGCCGGTTTACTGCAGATGCCAACGGGCTGTGTTGGCTGTCAAGCAAACTGGGCACAACTGGGTTTAAGTGCATGAAAACCTGTGACCACCACACATATAGGGAACAGAATTTGCAAGCCAAAACTCACAGGCAGAATATTACGAAAACATGGAAACTACTACCAAAAAGAAAAGGAGATGTTGCTACAACTAAGGACACAGAGCATCACTTTCATTCATAGAGGTCCCCCAAGTGGACATGAATTGACGTTATGACAAGTATAATAGCCTGTATATTCCAGCAGTGTGTATCTTGCAGCAGATCTTTGTTGAAGTCTTGCCTTGTTTCAGTATTATCAATCATCCTAAATCAAGTCAGGCTAATCCGTTTTTTCAAATGGTGGATAAAAAGTACATGAGCGGGAATTGAACTATAAATAGTTCTAATTAAACCAGATATGCATTACATTAAAGCTCTATAGGCTACCTTTTTGCATCGTGTGTGTCCTCTTATATGGGTGCCAGGGACAAAATCTTGAAAACTGGGGGTCTAAAATATCTCTTTTAGGGGTCAATGACAAGAAAATGTGCTAGAACCACTGACATAAAGCACTGCCAGCGAAGACAGTAATTATTGTCATGACTCAGAGACTGACAGAAATGAAGAGGATGCTGCTCCTGCTTGTTCTCCTCTTGACATCTTCTAGTTTTTGGTCTGCTTGGCTGACATCACCATGGAGACGAAAACAACACAATCTGCGTGACCCAGTTTCCATGGCAATAAATGCTAGCTGTCATTGCAGTACCATGCAGCAGAAGGAGGTTACTCCATCCAGAACCGCTGCTTGCTGGGTAAATGGGATAATGGTTGCGAGTTCACTAAATCCTTGGGTATGGTAAAGTCCCAGTGTCTGATATCATTTGCCACCAAAATGTACATACCTGCCTCTATAAATATTACATAATAATATAAAATAAAACTAAAAATTTGTGGGACATAAGTGGAACAATGACTGTTGAGATATTATTACTTGGCCAGTGTGATAGATTATTAGATTTAAATATTTAAGCTGTCATTCACTGGCATTGAATCCTTATTACTCCTTATACTTGTTATACTTGTTATTATTGTCATTATTATCATTATTAAGATTTTTTTTCCACTCGATAGCAGAACATCATATCAGCATGAGTTTGACAGGATTGTTCATCAATACTACTGGCTCAATGATTACTTGAATAGGGGCTGAATATTCTGCTTTTTGAAACTAATTTTCTAAGCCACACTCTGTTTTTGCTTGATCCTTGCTTTCTATTAAAACTGATGATGAATCCTACAAGCTCAAATTTGGACTCACTTAGCCTAAGGTTTGGCGAGTGCCATACCTTGCTAAACCCGACACCTGTGAGCGGTGGCGATTACGGTGAAGGACATCTCTAGGAGACAGCAGAAGGTGTTGATAATGTTGATAATGGGACAACAATTTAATCGTAAATACACACAAAATATCAGCTCGAGCCCAAAATATCAGTATCTGCCTGTAACAACCATCAGTTATCAGTTAACCCTACCAACCCACTTACCCGCGGCCTCTTCCAGACCACACGTCCGATCCTGTTGCCTTGGTAAAACAGGGAGTCGTCGGTGGCAGGGAAGCGGGGGTCCTCAAACAGCAGGCCGCTCTGCAAGCACTGCCTCTTCAGGGTGGAGTACTGCTGCCCCTCAAAGGCCTTCACTGAAGTGAACATGCTGCAGCCCTGAAGAACACAGCACACACGACAAGGAGGGGCGCGAGTCAGGCCAATGGGGTGCTAAAGATGGGGATTAAAGAGTTGTACACACACACGCATGCAAACCAGCCTTTGTATTTCTCCTGCCCTTACTTCACTGGCTTCAGCTCACACAAGTTTCCCTGTAGTATATTTTCTCTAAAAAACTAGTTTCCCTTCAAAAAGTAACCTATACTAACCAATTTTTGCTTTGCGGAAGAATTATGCACACACAGCTGACAGACAGCATAGTTTAGCAGGCTTTTAATACCTTAACAGTGAACGCTCTCAGTGGAAATGGAAAGTCAATGCACACTACTGCCTTCAGCGCAACCCAGAGTCACCGGGTCAGAATGATTCACCAGTCAATTCGCAGAAATCCCTGGGGCCTAATTATCACTGCTATGCATTGAACAAGCCATACACCCATTGATTAGTGCTGGCAGGGCATACAGAGGAAGTGGCGAGCCCGGGCTGAAGGAAACTGAGGTGGAACCACTGAAAAGCTAATTAATATTGCATTGGTTGACAAAGGAAAAAAAATGTCTACCTTTATCCCTTGCCCTTGATCCATTACGTAGTGGTTCTCTATCATATATGAATATTCTAGGGACACAGGAGAGTTACATCCAATGTGGCACTGCTACTCTGACACTTACACTCTTTTACTGGATGCTTGTAATGCTGGCGATCAAGGAATGAAAGTTTTCTGCACACATTGGCTATAAGAATGCAGGAACTAACATGGCTATTGGCCGTACTCCAGTTACTCCACTTAGGTCTTTTTCAGGTTAAGCTGTTTACATGAACCTTTGATGCCCTGTGATTCAGTCTCCCTGTTGTGATGAATAAACCAATGATCAGTCTCCCTCTTTGACTGAGCCAAAGCAGATAACTTCTACAGGGGAAAGAAATTATGATCCCAATATTAGTCTGTACAATCTTCTTGACTCTTGAGCATGAATTGTACTTTTCACTATAATGAATCAAGACATCAAGAACGTCAGGCTTTAGTAGCTACTGGAAATGCATTTACCCCTAGGAATTTGCTCATGATGCCAGCACACAACAATGGACAATTATACAGTAGAAAGTTCAAAGTCAGGACGGATGGCAGTTGGAAAAAAAACAAAACTGATCGGAATGACTGTGAAGGGAATCGGAGGAAATGAGGAACGTTGGCCACAGCTGAACTTTTCACAGTCCAGCACATCCTCCAACCCAGACGACCACATGGGTCGATTATTGCTACCCTCCAATACAACTCAAAGAACACCACAGGAACCTTTCTTAAAGCCGTAGCGAGCACAGACTACTCTCAAAATGGTCGCCGTTTGGTTACGTTTAGGCTCCAAAACTAAAAAAAAACAAAACTTAACTTTAGTAAAAGGTTAGGGTAAGTTTAAGGACCTTCGTCGTCCAGGTCACAATAATTAACACACGGAAACAAACCTGAAAATGAAACCTATACACCCAGAAACAAGCACCGCCGGTCTCACCTCTCTCAGGACTTGAACACGGGTCTCCCACGTGAAAGTCCTGTGTTCTGTCTCTTTCTACCACGTCACTTACCTCCGGTAGGGGTGCTAACTTAGGCTATGTTCCTGTCAGTCGTTTCACTGGGTAGGAACAAACAACCTGTGGAGTCGTCCTTTGTGGGAGGACACCCACTGATGTGTGTGAACAATCAGCATCAACAACAGAAGAGTCACGGCCCCTTCACCAGCAGCCCCTGTAGATGTAAAGCCTACACTACTGCAGTAACCACATACATTGCGAAGAAAATGCTGTCTTTCCGCAAGGTGGAGCAACAGTCATTTATCAATGTGACTGAAACATTGGATTCCAAGTATGAGATCCTGGAGCGAACATATTTCTGCAAAAAGGCCATCACTAGTTTGTTCAACAAAGGGAAATGTGACGTTTAACTTTCAGTGTCTGAAGCTCAAAGTCTCACTGACAACGGACATTTGGTCACCTGTAATGAAGCCTTATACAATATACCTCTCATTGCTCAATTCACAAAATACCAGATTGGCGGTTGCAGCCCAAGACCAGCTTTTTTTTCCTTCAAAGAATCACACTGCAGACAACATTGCAGAAGTGCTTCTTGGGTTGGGGCACTTCAACGATGGAATCTAAACAAGAAGAAACTGTGAGCACTCAACACAGACAATGCAGCAAACATTCAAGACACAATGCAGCTTAAAGGCCCATGCATCCCACCATCTCTCTCATCAGGTGTTCTTCCTCAAAACTGGCACCAAAAGACAGAACTCCAGAAATGCATATATCGTATTTCCTCAAATAAAAGCTCAATCAAAAGCCGGGTCTCCAATAATGGCCAGGGGCGTGGTCAACACGAACAAACAAAGGCTAAAAGAAGGATAGAACAAAGGATAAAAGAAGAAGAAAAAAATGGGAGAGGGTGGAAAAAAATGACTGGGAGAGGGGGAAAAATAAGAGCACTTGGCTGCCAGTGCTTCCCCCATCTTCTGGTCAAATTCTTTGGTTTGGTTGGTCCAAAAAATGGAAGCAGATCAGAAAACAAGGAGGTATCGTACTAAAATATGAGCAAATACACTTATCAAACAGAGGGAATTAGAAATAAAGGCCTCTCTCAAATAAAAGCCTGCCCCCAATAAAGGCCTGGTACCCTCAGCAGTTGAGCTAAACAAAGGCCCCAGTCACTATTTGAGGAAATGCGGAATGTAATAAATGACATACTGACAATGTTGACTTTCCAGTGTCACAGGGCGTGGTATGGGACTGACAATCAAGAAATCCCCATCTGCATGGAGATCAATACAGAGCCTGCTATTTTTTACTTATTTGTAAACAGGCATCTAAAATTGTGGAACAGAGGTACAAGATATATCTACTGAGACAAGCAGTTATATCTATTGTAGTCACAAATTGAGGAAGAACTTCATTTCAAAATAAGATATAATCTTTACAAAAAAGATCTATTGCCATAAAATTTTTGCCGGCATGAAAATAAAAGTTGAAGTTACTTGGTTCATACCCATACATACAAAAATCTAATATTTTAAAGAACATAATTGTGTTTTCTCTGGATTCAGCAATGAAGAAATTAATGAATGAATGAATAGATTTTTTTTCCCAAAACACATATGGCATTTTGTAATGAAACTCTCTGTTGATTTGTCCATCAGTGCAGATCTTCAGTGTAGCTATAATCTGCTTCAGGCATTTGATAGTCTGAGTAGGACTCAGCACATTTAACCACTGCTACGCTCCAACAAAGAGACAGGGGAGAGATGTTCATACAGTGTAGGAGGGACAGTTAGCCATCCTCTGGAGCTTTTCAAACACTTGTAAAACTCTCTGACAAAATGTTCCTCTAATGTTGTTTGTCAGTCATGGCAAGAATGGGAATGCAATGAGAGACAACTCCACATAAAATTGCCCAGTGCGCGAACATCATGGACAATTCCCATGGAGACATCTCTTAAGGGTCTGCTCCAAGAATGAATCTATAAAGTTATAATCCAACAGGATACAATAAACTTATCATTAAATGAGACCTGGGGCAAGAATGCTTCTTTTTATTTCTCTTTACCAAAAGACTACATAAATATACAATTAACTTGTGTATGCCACAACATAACTGCATGATTTAAAATTATCCAGTTATTCCTACAGGCACTGCAATATAGCATGTGTAATAAAACCAAATCCACTTAAGTCTCTTAATGCCAGATACTACCAGGCAACTCTATCAGAGAGAGTCATCTTTAATTAGCCCTGGTTCATATTCACGTGGCACTCAGTGGCATCTAATATTAGGGAAAAATGAGAATAACAGAAAGTGGAGGAGAGTTTGAAAGGAAATCTGAGTACTTTTCAAACGTTATATTGATGACATATAGGACAAACTTTATTACAGAAGGCCTATAGTTATGTTTGTTTTTACACCCGGCTACAGCAGAAATCCAACATCAGTGTCTGTTTAGTATGAGTCCTGCTGAATATTACTATATACTGTTGAGCATAGGGTTACAGCAGTCCAGCAACCAAAGTTAATGTTAAAGGAATACTCCAACGTTTTGGGCAAAATACCCTTTTTTTTCCCACTTTGACGGAGCTAGGCTATTGACTCCTACAGACTTCAAGCCTTTATGCTAAATTAACATGAAATACTACCCATCAGAACTGAAACAGTGGACGTACAGAGATGAAAATGGTATCAAACATCTTGTCTCAGTCTAGGTAAATCGGAAGAAGGGTATTTTGCCCAAAATGTTAGCGTAGAAAAGGTAGGATAAGCTAGCATTAGCTCCATGAGAGCTGACTGTCTGTCAGCCTCCATTCATCCATCTCCTCCATTCAAAGCAGCAGTGAATTTATTCATGCTTACAGGCTCATACTCCCAATTTATTCGTCCCAACTCCAAGCAATCTAGTTCTTTCCCTCTCTCAGAATGGCAGATAACTGGATCTATAGATCTAAGGATGGATTTTTGAAAATGCAATAACTTTAAATTCAATCACTCGAACAAAATAAAACTAAGTCTTCATTAAACATCTATGATCATATATGTATATAAAGGAAGGTTTTTTAGTCCTATAATAGAGCACCTTTAAACAGCTTAACAAACAGCTGGGGAATGTCCCCAAGCTAGGGGTCATAAACAACACTCAACCTATGTTGTTACAATTACCCCAAGGTCTGTGCAAGCAAAACGTGGCCTTAACGGAAGAAAATTTCAAACAACTGTGATTTTGAGAAATAAGCAAGCTGGCTGACAGTAGAACAAGTGACCAAGTAAATTCCTGGGGAAATGAAGAGGTCGCAGTTGGAAGCTAAATGTGACAGATGGCGTGGTGTGTTGGCTCGTGACTGCAATGGGAAAAACCATGCTGTCATGTGCACTGCGCAGAGGGCCAAGTGTATTACCTGCAAGAATGAATACTAAGAAGCTACTATATGGCTCTACCATTTCTTGCCTTTATGTAACTTAAATTGAATTACTAGGTTCACCACTGGTTTGCATATTTTATTGAACAACACAACCAACTGCTTTATATTCAAACTGAAAAGCTACACTTAAGACCAAACAAACTATAGCCTCTGAGCAGCATCTAGGTCTTGGCATAAAGCCATTGTGAACATTACCCTGACATTTTCAAAGCAATTCTTAGGTCCCTAATCATCCGATGTTCCGGTCCTAAGCAGCATCGTCAGAGTTCCCATAACATAATTACAGGTTCAGATCCAGATGTTGAAATGGGCTCGGGGAAGTTGTAAAATATCTTAGGAATAACAATACTAAGTCCTCTAACCAGCAAGCTTACTCCTCTGGATTGTGTTTGTTTGTTCCAGAGACCTTTGGTAGAGGAGACAAGTTCTATTGACAATTCATACACAGTTAAAGGTCATAAATAACTTAATACCTTAATACCTCTTCAAGATCTGAAACACTCTTTTGTCCTGGGTTGTGCTGTATTGTCTCTCTTGCTCTTGTTACGATTCATGCATTTGTTCATTTTCAAACTCTGCACACATCTAACAAAATATGGGGCGTCTCTGGATGCCATGTGTCTCTGGTCTAAATTAAGTTATCCTTGTTTGATGTTGGTGCTCTAATTTCTGTTGTCAATGATGTGACATTTTCTTACTTCTTCGAAGAAATCTGCCATCAACTGCTTCTTTTTACATTTGTGCGCAAGATTTACTTCACCCCCTGACCACAGAGAAATGAAAACTACCTGACCTTAATCAGTTATTAAATGCTCAAAGAAGTTCTTGATTTTGTTTTCATACAATATGACAATCGCTGAAATGGCAGATGGTGGATACACTAAAGAAAATCCCTTATAAAAGTAGGGCCAAACTACCTCTCATTCTGCCTTATCAGCAGTAATGAAGATAAATGAATACTGCAACATTTATAGCTTTTAAAATTATTCTTCCAAGTTGTACTGTCTGTACTGTACTGCACTGAGTTTAAGTTTGATGATATCTGCCTTGCTGGAGATCACATTGTAACACCTGAAGGCACCAAAGTTACATCAAAGTCATTAGGGTTAGCAGCACATTGGTGAAAATGGATGCTTGTACGTGCAAAAAAAATGCCAAGGCTCAAATGCAGACAGATGTTGGGGACAAGTTATCTGTGATGATGTACGAGTTCATCTCTCCTGTGAGTAGAGGATGAGAGAGAGACAAATGGGACAGAATTAGAAGAAATATAGTGGAAACAAAATAGAAATTGGCTACACTGTTGGGGGCGTGGAACAGCACTGCAGCATCCAGCAAGCTTCAGAGTACAAAAACTACTAATAACTGGAAATCAAAACGATTGCAGTAGTTATTCAGTGATTCCTAATTTGCTCTAGACATTTTGTTTTCACTAAAAAAGAAAATGAACAATAAAGATGGAAGATGGCCTGAAGATGGCGGGAAATGTGAAAATGTTGGGAAAATGTCATTCTCACTGTTGACCATAATTAATTTAACTCATTACCAAATGTAAATAAATTATAAAAACAAAGAACAGCAGAATTACAAGAATCTTGGACATGTAGGATCTCAACCGCAGAATCCTAAATGTCCATTAAAGGCTGAGTGCAAACAAAAAGGAAACAACAGCAGGCACAGGAGGCATGAGCAACAAACTGAGCTTTAACTCACATTGTGAATGTTGGTGGCTTAAATTACAAGCCAGAAGTCCAGGAGAGAAAAAAAGCTCCTGAAAAAGCCATGCCGGACATTTCATTGTATAAATATTTTGTGAAAGCACCAGTAATCATCCCTACAGTATTGTCACAATATCGATGTCTTGGTATTCAGTCAAAAATATCGTGGTGTGATTTTGTCCGTATCACCCAGCCCTAGTTCCTACCATCCATAGTTCCTTCAATCTAACTTCTCCTAAAACGATCTTGTTTTTCAAAAAATATTCCAAGATGTGTATTTCAAATACACGATACATTTTGTAAATAAGACAGCTTCAGAGTTGCTGTAAGGTTTATTTCTTCACTTTGACAGAGCTAGGCTAATGACTCCCGCAGACTTCAAGTTTTTATGCGATAAGCTAACACAAAATGTTATCTGAACCGAACCAGTGGACGTACAGCAGTGAAAAGGTATGAAACATCTTGTCTCTCTATGGGTAAGTCAGAAAAAGGGTATTTTACCCAAAACGTTGGAGTATTCCTTTAATGTATTCTATTGATTTGTTTTATTTTTTAAACTCGCTTACTTCTTCCGCTTGCTAGTGAAACAATGATCTTGATTTGCAAATGGATCTGTCCAAGATGTTGTCTTTATTTTATCATTTGAAATGGATGGATTTTTTTTTTTCACTTTTGGAGTAAGCCCCCTCCTTCTACTACACAGTATTTCTTACAGCGGCATATAGTATGCGTGTTTTCAACAGCAGCCATGCTGCTGAATTACTATAGAAATAAATAGTTATACCATACACAGCAGTACCTGTGTCTGTGTGCTGCTGTGCTTTGCCACAGTGATCTACAGAAAGTACAGTTTCAGACCCATTCAAGCTCAAATGATGAGAAAAACTGCTGTTTTTTTGAAATTCCTGTGAGTTCGTACACATTCTCTACAATTACTTTATTAGATCGCCAGTGGAGCTTTCCCTGTTCATAGCTGAGTGTGTTTTAGGTGCGCTTGTTGTTGACTCCCAAATTTTCAACTGAGACATAAGTGCATGGTGTAAGTGGGAGATAGACACTTCAGCATATGCCAGGCTACATAGCAAGCTTCTGCTGACAAATACACAGTTGCACCCAAATGTAAGGGAATATGTTGCTAATTTCAATATCAAAAGCTAGATATCTAGCTGAAAGTATGTGGAAGAAGAAGCATGCCAAAAAATGTGGTGAAAAAAGTATAAGGACAGAAAGAATGGGAAGAATACAGTGTGATTGCTGACTCAGTGATCACAGAATAAAGTGGGAGCAATGCAGCCTACAATGTGTAACTAGTATCTAGCACTGTATACTAGAGAAACCGTACCCTACCAGAGAAACCTAAATCACACTACATTTGCACTACCTTTATTCCTAAGCATGCAATCACACCTACACTTCATTTTCACTGGTCCATCTAGTGATTTGGTCCATAGTGCAAACTCTTACTTTGCTGAAGTAACTCGTTTATTGAAGAGAGTTTTGCTAACGTGAGGTTAAATATTTTTTGACCACTGGGGGCAGTCACCTTCTCTGGTGCTCATACCGCTTAAGTACACATGAAGAAATAGCTAGATATGAGTGTTAAACTGCACTGTTGAAACCCTATGGCAAAAAACACTCATTCCTACAGGGTTCTTGTACTCAAAGGAATACTCCAACGTTTTGGGTAAAACACTCTTTTTCTGGCTTACCCAGACAGAGACAAGATGTTCGATACCATTTTCACCTCTGTACGTCAACTGGTTCAGTTCCTATGGGTAGCATTTTGTGTTAGCTTAGCATAAAGACGTATAGCCTACAAGAGTCATTAGCCTAGCTCCGTCAAAGTGAAAAAAAGTATATCTTCGCATATAACCATGCAAATATTATAAAATCTGTTGGAATGTATTAGTTTAATGTAGATGCAACAAATTATGTAATTGGTTCTTTATAACAAGCATTTCACAAAAATCACTATTCACCTATGTCAACCCTCACCTATGTCAACCCTGTTTAAATAGTGATTTGTAAACGCCCCCTGAGGACGTAATAGGCAGCTGTTCGCGCCAATTCATTTTGAAAGAGCAATGGCCAAAAGGGAAATTCCTACACACGGCCATCCAATGGTGTAACTTCATCAGTCAGTCAGTCAGTCACGGACAGACATTCACGTTTGTAGGGCTGGCTCCACTGTTGCGGTCCAGCCAAAAATATGGATTGAAGACCATGACGTTGTTGCTGTCCCTTGTTTAAGAGTTGGTTGTGCTTGTTAGATAGGAGACAAAATGCCTGGAGAAAGCTTTTTATATTCAGATGTGAACTGGGCAGGTTATCCAATTCTCTTTGTAGTGCATACTTAGTTACAAAACAGAGCTAGGTTCCAAAACAGTTTGGTGTTTACAGCCTGTATAGTATCTCTCTTTGACACTGCCCAAGAACTTTTGGACTAGAAAGTTCTGGTTCATCATTTGTAAGGCAGAAGGAAGCACTAGTGTGCACATTCCCAGCATAATAATATGGATCGAAAAGAAAACAGTCTGGACTGCTCATATTCAGCAATTTCTTTATACATTCTTAACTGGTATGAATACCAAAGAAGTTAAATTACAGCATCAAGTGCAGACAAGTCTATCATGCTTAGCTTATTAAGTTACAAGGATTGGAATCAGATTTGTTTCTCCCGCTTACAAAAATCTCAAACCTGGCAGGATGACACGTTAGCAAACTGTTCAACAAAGAAGCTATTTGTGAGTCCATGTGACTTGTATTTACAAGCTTTAGTACACTTGGAAAATGGGCAGTTTGAATCCTAAGTGAGCCATAAATGAAACTTTTTCACTATGGACTACAAGACATTTAACGGTAGGTAAGATCTCGCTGTAATAAATGCAAAAACCAAGGCTTTTGTTCAGATTCTGAACAAACGGTCAGACAGTTTGCACAGAAAAATACCCCAGCTGTTTCTTTCTGCCAACTGTACTTTACCATCATGCCAACAGAACTGTTCCTGATACAAATACATACATTCAGTGTGCAGGATGAACCCTTTAACAAAGAGAATGCTAATAGGATACATAGACCCTATAATGTCTTAAAGATACACTATAGGTTGACTGTGTTTTTTGTTCCTGAGAAATATGTCTTTTGTTCTTCTTTTATTGCCATACCCCTTCTTTGCTTTCACTGCCTGTGTTGTACAGAGGCTTTGCTGCCTTCAGAGTGTTTCCCATTAGACGTCACGATTTACAACTGTTCACAAAACACAGAATCAGGGCTGGAGTGTGTGAGCAAGAG
>OMKZ01042670.1:4402-25539 GCA_900302535.1 Neoniphon sammara
GTTTTGGTCCAAATTGGACCAAACTTGGTCGAAGTGTTAACAGTCAGGAAAGGAAGAACTGATTCAATTTTAAGAGGAATTGGTCCAGTAGTCACATAGGGAATATTTATAATGGCCACTGGTAAGAGATACGCATACAGTTACTATTGAACAGTAATATAAAGTCATATATGACTTTTTGATTGGTCACATGGTCTTTGACCTTGAAAGGTCAACTGATTATCGGTCATATAGCATTTCACTGTCAAACAAACAGACTGCGGGTGTTGTGCTGTCAGAGTGCCCCTTCTAGTTTTTCATGCATTATTCACTCTGTGCTTGATTTTTGTAAATGATTGATGTTTTCTCATAATATTATGACTTCATCTTAAAATGGCAATTATGACTTCTTGACAAAAATAGTTGGTGATTTTAAAATATGTATTTTTTGTTGTATATAATCAAAAGAAGCCATTTTTTGTACGAGTCCTCTAAATTATCAGCAGTCATTAGTTATTAGTGTAAAATTGGAAAATGGACTTCCACTGAGAAAAAGTACTGTTACTAATAGACTCTAAAAATGCTAATACAAAAAGCATATTTGTGTTAGCTTAAATCTGTCCCTACCTGTTATTTGACCAAACAGATTTTATCCTTCATGTTACTGCTGTGCAATAATTCAATATTACTATTTAGTGTCTTTCATTGGAATCATATTTAGAGGATATGGTGATGGTAACTCATCACTCTTCAGTTCAATGGAATGAAATTTTATTTCATTTGATTTTTTTTTTAAACTTTTTTATTTGCTGTGAATTTGCTTACACAAGTCATATTGTGATATATTATGATCCAAATAAGAATACAGATAATTGATTACAACCCTATCACTCAGCCCTACTTTAGGGAACCAGAGGGCACAAGGAGGCTCTAACCAAACTCACAGGACATTTTCAGATATTCCTTTCGCATAAATGCCCCATTTAATACGTACGATGTTTTCTTAATTCATTCAGTTTAGATGAAGATTTCAACAAAATTCGTCATCCAGTGTGTAAAACACGTTTTCATCCATTTGCAGCCTCTTGACTCATTGCGGAAGCCTCTTAGTATTCCTGCAGCGTCCCAGCTGAGGAGGCAGCGTCTGCACTCAGTCGACAGGGGCAGCGCCGGCTCTTCTGATGAGCGTCTGAACTATGAAATCCGGGCTAAATCTCTGGCCTCCTCCACAGGTCAGCCCCCGGCCTGAAGCACAGTTGAACGCAGCTGTGTGTGTGTGTGTGTGTGTGTGGAGAGGGGGGAATCTGACTTTTGAAGTTCACATCGAGCTTTGAAAAGTGGAGGAAATCATTAGGATGCGGGTTCCAGTGGCTAAAAGGTAAAGTGAGATGGATGGAGATGGAGAGCGCTCTGCCTTTGTGTCTGGCCTAAACTTCATCTGGACCTCTGACCCGGGGATCCGTGGGAGTTCTGAGCACTCGTCCTGCGGGACGCCGCACAGCCGGTCTTTATAAGCTTCTGGATCGCTCTGCACAGTCTGAATTCTGGTCACATATTCAAGTTTATGTTCTCGCTTATGATGTCCGGTTACAGGATTTATGCTATGGCAAACAGATGCTTTCTCCCTGTTTGGGTTTCTGCCTAACATTTGCTGTTATTTTTCTTTTTTATGTTGTTTCCAGTTGCTAATTAGTCCACGTGCTTCTTGCCAAAATGGCCGGCATCCATCTCTCTTCATGCCACTGTGACACTGAGACACATTTGAATAAATACCTTTCTCTTGTTCAGGTATGTGGTAATGACAGCTCTCACCCTCAGCAACACACACACACACACACACACACCAGTAAACAAAATCATATCAAACCTTTTGCAGGATCTTTGTGATTAGAATTTAATACAACCACATACACATGTACATGAAATAAACATGAGTAGACAAAAAAGCCCTCCACCCAACCTAAGTACCACACACACACACACAAATACACACACAAATTTACACATGCATATATTTGGTCAGACCAGCAAAAAATATTGGCAGTGATATTTCAGAACCTGTTGATGAGGCCATCTCTGATCACTTATGCCTGGCTGCATCCATAATTCCATATTACCATGTTATTTAGTCTACTAAAATTAGCGAAATTTGATAGTATGTCTGAAATCTTAGTATTAAACCTTAGTAATCAAGCAGTATGTGAATTGCATACTGTTTCTGGTGAAATATTGCAGTATGCAAACTCGGGACACTGAGCTGGCATAAGTATCCCACCATGCAGTGCAGTAGCTTTTTTAAGGAGAAATTAACCATGAAATTACACATTAACTACAGTCAGGTGACAAATAAAAGGAAAAACCAGTATAAATTGTCTTAGTAAGGTGTTGAGCTGCCAGAACAGCTTCAGTGTAACTTAGCATCTATTCTCCAAGTCTCTGAGCTCTACTGCGGGGATGAACACCATTTTTCTCAGTTTTCTAAAAGATGATTTGAGAAGCGGTGGTCTCTCAAGTCGGACTCTCTTTTCCACAATCTTCGAATGCTCCATAGGTAAGACTGTAATTCAGCCCATTAAAATTTGAGGAGAGGAGGCTGTTATCCTTCACCGGAAAAACTCTTCGTATTCAAGTATTCGACCGATCACAACGCAGTGTTCACGAAAATGTCCTCCTCTTGGAAACAACTGAGACAGCTGGCCAGTGTGGCTGATACGCTGACGAAACCAGTGAAAGAAGACACCGAAAGACGTATAAGACGTCTCCGCGGCGAGGAGGAACCTCGCTCGTCATGGAATGAATTTTGCAAAATTATGGAATCAAAAATATCTTTCCGAATTTCCATTTTTGCTGCTCAGCTGCTAGCCGGCTAGGCTTTGACTAATTTGGTTTCCAGCAGGAGTTATTTACGCGTCTGCACAGGGGAGACGGAAGTGAGGAAATGACCAGATATCTGCCTTATTTTGCTGCTCATTTTCAGCGCTTCTGAAGTACAGACTGTTAGGAGGAAGCATCTGGAAATTGCAGGAGCTGACACGTCTGGTTGAGAGACTAGAGATGTGGTGGCCACCGTGAATGATGTATACCATTTTCATCCTCATCAAACCGTGCCATCCTGGAAGAGACCGCCCCACCATGTCTCTCCATTGATTTATTCAGGCTTTTCCTGTAATTTGTCATCCATCTGTACATGCTTCATATTGAATCTCAGCAACGTTGACACCTGTGTACGGCAGCGACCGCTCGGCTAGTCACTTAACATTTTCCAGCGATTTAAGGGTTAACTGGTGACGAAGACGCCTGCCAGCTACAGAGCGAGTTCTCGCATTTTCTAACAGCCTGAGTCCTCCCACAGAAGTGAAGAGAAGCCACAAACTCTAGAGGTACGTCATGTTTAAGGAACGTGAAGGAATAATCAGGTCAGGGTTCATCTGAGGGATCAGTCAGTGTAGTCAGTGGAAGGTCCTCAATGCAAGTGTGTGTGTGTGTGTGTGTGTGTGTGTGTGTGTGTGTGAGATCTGTCACTGTATGTGTGCATGAGTGACTGAGGATACGTGACTATGCAACTGTGTGTGTGTGTGTGTGTGGACAAGTTTGTGTGTGTCACTGTAACTCTGACATTGTGACAGATTGTGGCTCTGTGTGTGTGCATGTGTGTGTGTGTGTGTATGTATGACACCCTGTTACTGCACTGTTTGCGTGCAATGTCTTCATGACTGTGCACATAAAAACATGCAACTGTGTGTGTGTGTGTTGTTTATGTATATATGGGTGACTCTTACTGTGATGCATATGTGTGCGTAAGTCACTGCTGTATGGTGTGTGTGTGTGTGTGTGTGTGTGTGTGTGTCTTGTGGCCAAAAACACTAAAACATAGTTGGATTTTTTGACACGGGTCCTGGTTTGTGATCACTGGGGCAAAAACTGAACCTTCACTATAATTGAATTTTATATTTGCCTCCAACTTTCCGTGACATTGCCCACTGTGTGTCTGTGTGTGTGTGTGTGCGTGTGTGTGCGCTATATGGCTGTGTCTGTGTACATTATTGTGTGACAGTTTATGACTGCTGCTTGGCTGTTTTTCTGTGTTTTGCTCTTAATTACAGCAGGAGCCGTGCGATCTGCCTGCTGCAGCCTCTATGAGCCTTACAGCACACCATACAATATGCTTGTGAATCACTGTTGAGCTAGCGAGTGGTAACCAGGGAGCTAATTAGCCCTCTCTCTAGCTTTCCCCCTTTTTTTTCCCTGTGCATGTTGGAGAAAACTTTTCAGAGAATACATATGCATTGCAGAACAGCAGTAACCCCATTGGCATATGTTTAATTTTTTTTATTTTTTATACAAGAAATCAATACCTATCCCAGTTTCTTTGGGTTTTTGTGCAGTACACAAAGTAGGACTTAAAGTAGGGCTTTCAGAGCCTTGTTTGTGGGTTTTAGAGTCTTTTTGGTGGTTTTTTGGTTGTTTTTAGATCCTTGTTGGTTTTCCAAGTGTTTCTCGTGGTTTTCCCAAGCCTTTTTTGTTGTTTTCAGAGCCTCATTCATGGTTTTCGGGCCCTTTTCTGAGCCACAGTGTAGCTCTGAGAGGATTCAATCAGCCTTGTCTCTCTGTGTGATGGGTTATTTCAGCTATCAGCGACAACAACTCCACCAGCCCTGAGGGCCCCTTTAGACGTGACGCCATCACCACAGCGGATAAATGGATCAAAAGATTCAGACAGAGAGGGAATGCACAGCTCGCATCGCAAATAATGACACGCACAGAACCTGACAGAAATCCCATTTTCCTCCTTCAGGAAATGAGGTACCTTTTTATATCCGATTCCATTTCAGTGGAGATGGAGCCTTGTGGACCTCCTGTTGCTGTGCACGGCCGTTATTACTGAACGTTCTCACTCATGATGGTGAAATTTGCAAATGCCATACCGATGCTGCTGTGGGAAGAAAAATACACACCTGCACCGGGGTATTTCTTTTGTTTTGTTTTGATTTTCATCTTTTACATCAGCAGAAATTTTACATGATTAACTCGACCATAAACCTTACATATGTTTAGTGAGCGGCATAACAGCTGGGCCTTGGAAAGCCAGTAATAATTTGACTTCAGTAAGAATCAGTATGAAAATAAGTAGTTATCGATGCAATGTTTTGCATCAAACAGCATAGGTCGGTGGCTGTTACAATCATTCCCATCCAGCCCATTTTTCCAAATCTAAATCTTCATCCATCTCTGACAAACTTCATTTGTCAGAGAACGGTGTAGACGTTAAAAAATGTATTATATCTGCTATCCACGGGGAAGCCTGTGGTATAAAACCTCCCAAACAGGAGAAGAAGGTAAGGGAAGGCAATTTTATTTATTTAGCACATTTCATACTATAACACAATTTGTTTCACAGCAAATTATAAACAACAGCTAGAATGACAAACGACTTAACAATAACAAGAGGACACTTCACCAAAGTCGCCGCATGAAGTTACAGCCCTGTTTTATTAAGCCCCACCCCTTTTCAGAAACGCTGTTGTCACAGGACACGCCCCTTTCAGCCAAACAGCATGGGCAGGGGAACAGTGCTGCCTTGACCCATGACCAGCCTCCCTGCTGGGTTTTATGACGTTACATGGATGTGTTTGGACACTACAGCCTTGTGTGTGCTGAGCCCCACCCATTACCACGCCCCCTTGAGGCTGATTGACCCAAAAACTTCCCACCGAGTTTTGTGCAAATACTTAATGGTCCTCTGCCAGGCTCATTTGACAAACAAGCTAAGTTAAAAAGGTGCGTTTCGAGATTTCTTTTAAGTCAGTCAACAGATGGAGATCCCCCAGCAGGTTATTCCACAGGTAAGAGGGCAAGAGATGGTAAAGGCAGCTTTCCCATGTTTGTTGGTCCTCACCTGTGGAGCAACCATCACCGGAGAACTGGAAGAATCTGGAAGGAGTTTGTCCAGTTTGTCAGTTGGTAATTCCTGAGGTAATTCCTCAACCATTTAGAGCTTTGTAAAGTAACAGCAAAATTTTTAACCCAATTCTCTGATTTTGACACAACCGGACCCAGACAAAAAGAGATTAACTTTTTTTTTAATATGAGCACTTTATTCAGGTGGTGATACTGGAAAGAGTCTGAATCTTTTAAGTCTACCTGAAAATAAAATGAAAACGAAAATAAAATTTAAAGAGTAACTGAACCCCAAACCCAAATCTCTGTAAAGCCTGACCCTTAATGGTGAAAAGAAACAACAGGTGGTGACATCACCTGCCACCAAAGACAGACACCCTACTTTTCGCCACTAGAGGTCAGGTTTCACACAGATTTGGGTTTGGGGATTAGTTACTCTTTAATAATGATACACTTTGATCCCCTCCTTTCCTGCTGGTCTGTAGCCAGGAGTTTGAACCTGGTCACGTTTCCCTACAAAGTGATCCAAAAAGTCTTGGAGACTGGCCTGTTTGACAATTCGTTTTTTAAAGGATGAGAACATGCAGCAGTGGAAAAACAAAATTAAAAGTGCCCCACATTTTTTCAGTATCTGTATTTTCTGTGGAAGTGTTTTGCAGTTTTCTCTTTAAGGCTTCCAGCTGCTCCGTGTGGTTTGAACTCTGGCACCAGGAATGACAGGAAGTCAGACAAAGAAATAAAGAATGTGAAGGACTTCTCAAGAGTGTGCTGAGATGCATCAAAGCTGTGAGGAAGAGGTTAGTCCACCACATGCTGACTGTTTAACCCTTCTTAAGCAAAGATGCTGGTTTTGTTATTTATTAACAGGTATAAATGTGTTTATTTTGCATTAATCAGTGTGTAATGATGTGTATTTTTGGTATTTGATTGAAACTGAAAAATTTGATGTGATCTTTTAATTTTCTATGCCAAAATTATCTGGTAGATCTTTGGCTCCAGTGCTGGGATAGATGAGACATCCAGCATTGTGCACAGTGTTATTTTCATATTTGTGCCTAATAAGTTGATCTAAATGCAAACTTTTACTTTTATATTTTACTACTTTAATATTATAGAGTTTAAAAGTGTAAGAGCCCCTTTGCTCTCAATGATAAATTATGTTTGGGAAGGCTACAGTACTTTGTAAACTGGGGGCAGGTGAAAGGAGGAGATCTCACCTTTTATCTTTTCTGAGAGGAGTGTAACCATCCCCACCTCCCTTTTGCTCTTCCTGGGAGATAAAGTTATGTGTGATGAATGCAGCAGGCAGTGGACAACAGCATCAGTAGTCTGAGATTTGCTTGCTCTTCTCAAGACTGTCCTGCACAGCTGTCCTTGCCAGTGGCATTATTTATAATGTATGCTCAAAAGGAAATCTGGATCATCTGTCTGTTTTGTTAAAGATCTTTTGGGTTCCAAACTCTTAACTCTTCATACACTTAAACACACAAGCTATGCCAAATGATAGCAGACCATGAGTATTTTCAAAAGTGAGAAAATGAGAACTTGTAGTAGCTCTAAAACTGAAAGGTAAGTAACTATACATGATATATGGCCACATCTGGAGCCTTTGTGTAGGAGATCGGTAAAATTTACACAAAATATTATGCAACAAAACAAAACACAGACTTACACACAGACTTCTTTCCCTGTTTCCACAGGAAGTGAAGGTGATGAGACAGATGATTATATGGTTGCTCATGTGAAGTAGTTCCAAAAATAAACAATTTCAAAAACTCAAGACATCAATCACGTGTCATAAAAAACACAAGTCATACTATGGTGATCCCACTGAGGTTGCACATTTTCACTGCATGCTGCATCCATCGCACTGCTGCACCGTTTCTTAGAGGAATTGTTTAGAAAGTATAATTGGTTCCCTTTTCAGACTGCAAGTGAAAGGCAGTTGTACGACAGATGAAGGATGGTGGATATTTTTCATGGCTACTTTAAGCCATGCAGAGCGACCGGCCTCCTCAACCTGCTTGGTTGGTAGAATAATGCAGAGAGCTTCGTTATTTGTTATCTCTACTGTTGTTTCTTCAAAAATGGGTGATGATGAGGCTACTCACTAATTGCAGTAGTGTGTGCCAACATCAAAATCTGATTCTGCATTGAGGGAACGGTACTTCAAACGAATATTGAGTTTTAAACAGCACTTTAAACTTCTTGGACAGTTAAACTTCTCATCGTGGCAATATTGAAACCGAAATACTCTCCGACCCTGTTGTTGTTATTTGTCTGCACCGATCCCATCAAGACCAATTCCTTCACGTTATTGTGCTCGGTAATTAAAGTGACTCTGATACTGAAATACAGTTCCCCTATCCATCTCGTATAATTATCTTTGAAGCCTATTTTAAGTGCCGAGATTATTAATCATGTCATGGTTGAAGAACCCCCAGGTCTCCGGCATGCTGAGAGATATTTCCATTGCTTTTCACAAACAGGAGGCTGCAATAAACTGTCCATATCAAGTCATCTCCAAAGCACTTCACAGAAAGTTACCATCTGGCTTTTGTTGTCATGATTGAAGGGAGATCAAATCTTTCCGACAAACTATTGTAATAACTTTGCATGAAAATTTATGCTGTGGGTCTTTTACGGACAATTTTAGAGGAATGCAAATCAAAAGCGATCTGGTGTTGAATTTGCAAGGCTGTGTTCAGGGAACATTTTGCGGGAATGGCTTCTGCCTGAACCTTTTTCAAGATGACTTTTCCCTCTCTCATCTCCAGGATCAATCTGACACCTCAGACTCCTCTGGCAATCATCTCTCCCGTCCTCAGAATGTCTCCACTATCGCCCTTCCTTCTTGGAAAGAAATCTCTCTTCCTTCTCCCAGCAATTACGCCCAAGCTGAAAGGTGAGAGAACCTGGTGTGTGTGTGACCAGGAAATCGCTTGTCCAAATTCCCAGACTGGCTTTAAAACGAAATCTGGATGGGGAATGTGAATGAGTTAGAGGTGAGGTTCTCCTGTCCTACATTTACAGTTGTGGCAGAAGAGGCTCAGGCTGTGGTCACACTGATCCATCTTGTCTGTCCATCAGTGTCTTTTTTTTAAATCGTTTTTCAATGCGGTGTCCATTTGACAATGATGGATCCATCTCCATCACTTTTGACGGACAGGAAGAGGAAGAGGAGGCTGACCATTTTTAAGCTGATGGAGACGTTGTTATCCATTTAGCAAATTGCTGTACATTTTTTCCTGACGTCATCCATGTCGGCGCGTTCTGATCCTGAAACTACGTCTGAGGAACTCCAAAACAAATGGACAGACAGACGAACTCTCAGTGACTGGTCAGTGTAGCCACAGCCTCAATCCATGACTTGCAATGATGTCACTGTTTTGTTGATGTCACCATGTTGACTCACAATACATACTAAAAATTATTCAGCAAACGACCATGAACAACCACACATTTCACCTGACTCTGAAAGAAAAGGGAAGCTATTTTAACCGATTTAAGGCCTTGTAGGATGTGACCTTTACTGTCTGCTACCAGTCGCTGACACCACTGAAGTCTGCAGATGAGCTCCCTGATCTGTGCTTTTCATGATATATACATTTATTTTATTCACAGCCTGTCTCCATAGCCCAGTGAAACCCTTAAGGTGTACAAAAATACCGATGCAGTTAGGTGTTTCACTTTCTGGCAGGTGAACTATCTAACACGGCTTCATCTTAAAGCAAAAAAAAAAAACTTCCTGATTACCGAGCAAGTAAGATAATGTTGGCTTTATCAATTGTTGATAATATGTCACGTCTCTCTTTATCAGTGGGCAAACTGAAATTTCATCCCCTCCATCCTGACAGGATTATTCCAGCCTACGGCACAGCATACGACAGGCATTTTAATTGGTACTCGGTAAGCAAAGTGAGTTATTTAATAAAATAGTGAGGGTAGAAACATTCTCTCACTGTGAATTTGTTGCTTTTGGGAGTCAATATGTTGGCGTCAACAGAATAGTGGCATCACTACAAGTCATGGATAAAGCATTTCACCCCATAAAAGACAGAAAAAAAATCAAGGTGATGAATGAAGACAGGTAAACTTGGCAACGACAAACAAAAGACGAAACTCGACTGAGGATAAAATGATGCACAAACAAAAGTGCTCAAAATAAAATGCTCCTTTCCCTCAACAACTATCACTGAACAAGGCATCAAGCCCGTGCTGAAGGAAGGGAACACACAAAATAATGATTGGATGAAGGTTGTCACCCCAAAATGCTCTGTGTATCTATTATTACAATAAAATTCTATTATTTAGATTCATCACTTGATATTTCAAAATCATTCCATTGTCAAAAATGCTGCTATTTTGTTAGCAAAGGTCAAAAATAGATAGTTTCCTCCAAGACTTCTACTTCAATGCCAGAAGTCATTTTACAAGAGTAGGGATCAACTTTTTTCCATAAAGACATTGTAGAAAGAGTGTCACACCGTCTGGAAAAAAAGAGGAATGGCCATAGCCATGCTTTTATTGCAAAACCCAGAGCAATTTAACAGAATACTGAGGTGACAAGGAGTGCAATAACAAAAAAAAAAAAAAACAAGAATGAGGAGAACAAAGACATTTCAGTTTACACTAATATCAATTTGTTCCCCGTTTTTATTGTTTTTTTGTTGTCGCACTTTTTGTCCCTTCAGCACTCTAATTAAAAATCCTTCTGTTCATTGCATCACAAGCTTCTATGTGGGCAATCCCTTTTTACTCTAATGGTATGTGGTCTCATAAATAAAACAAGATGCCAACCATTGGGCTAAACTTAAAGTTATTGTTGGCATGAAAACAAAACTCATTCCCCTTTTTCTAGGAGCTGTTCTCTTTGTAATGTGTTAATTTTTGAAGCTGAAAATGATATTGGCTTTTGATGTGACAGTTTGCACTCCGTAATGTCTGACGTCTCATTTTGATACGAAACGCTTCCTGGTGCTTTTTCTTGTCTCTTGGTTTCATTTTGTTTCTGAAACGCCACATAGTGACTCTGAGTTTGACTTCAGCGATGGATCAGATGACACAGATTTAATGAGGGCAGTAGCTTTGCCACTTTGCCGCTGTGACAGAATAGGTTGCCCTTCACACAGATAGCACCTCATCATCAGACCTCTGCAGTGCATGTTCACTGTGGGAGGCTCGTCTCTAGCAGCTGACATGCCATGTTGTCCGAGGCGGGGTTCATGACGCAAATCACAATGAGTGGGCGGCGGTGTGGCTGGGCAGAGGAACAGTTTTAGTCAAAAGGTTCCTGGTTTGATGACCTCCCGGTTTCCGCTTGCCATGGAGTTTCTTGAAGACCGTGGTATTTTGAGAGGTGATCAAGCCCCGGGAATATCAGGGAGTTTCACTTTGTAGGAATATATTGCAGAATATATTTTACGACTTTCTTGCATTAGATTGTGGATTTCAGCTGATTATTCTCACAGCAAGTGCAACTGTATTGGAAACCAGGACTCTCATACAGAAACATACATCATCTCATACAACAGAAAAGATTTTTAGACCACTGAAGACCTCCAAACGTACTTACGAAAAGTTATGGAGAAAAAAAATCACGGATAACATCAAAGCCACTGTGGGAATCCTGTCTCCTGTTAGCTCAGGTATCCATTGCGCTTAAGCATCCTTAACCAACACTGAATCCCCACCAGCTCCAAGCAAACGCTGCTGTGTGGGCGACCGTGACCTCTGACTTTCATAGTGAGGAGATTAATGCCCTCTTCAGAGATCAATACACGCTCAAAAATACATTGAGTGGACACTGGGCTGCGAAAGCATCTTCTATTAGCAGGGTTCAGTGTAACCTGCCACTTCAGCCAATGTCTGGTCCTTTTCGTCATCATCATGATCATTAGCAGGCCAGGGCATGGAAGAGGATTTTCTTTTAATTAGTGAAGGCCATTACGGTAGCCTGAAGCTTAGGTTAGCTGATGTGTAATAGGAAGGTTCAAAGAGAGGTTGAAGCCGGTTCAAGAGGGACTGAGTGACTAGCTCCCTTCTGTCAAACAAGCCTCAAAACTAGCAGCTAGCAGTAGGTCTTATCAGTAAATCAGTATTGTTTGCCATCCTTCAATAGAGTCATGTGATGAAATAATCATATTATGAGATATTGTGGAAAAAATCACTTAGTCTAGGTAGCAGTATAAGTACAGTACAAAGGTGAATGTGGGAAACTATGAATGTGAAGCAGATTGTAACAAAGGGCAAAGGGCATACATGTTCAGTCACTGTTCCATTGATGTATAAAAGAAAAAAAAGTTAACAAAATATCCTCCCTGGATAAACAGCCTATAAGGCTTGCTTTTTACTGTATGATCCTTCTGCATCATTTTTATTGGCTGTATTTAACAGTTAAATGGACAGAGAGACAGGAGAGCTTTGAGCCCCATTTCATTAGTCATTAATATGCCACCCTCGACTTTCCCTCCATACATCCCTGCACGTCACGGAAGTTGCCACTTGTAGAGCGAGTGGCGGGGTCAGAGCAGGGGTGCAGTCTAAGGGGGAGCAGAGCGTTTGCACTCTCCCTTAAGCAGTGCATTCAGTTTCAAGTTAATAACTAGATGTGCTGCCAGTGAACGACAGCATGGTTTCTCCCTGAAACGACCTTAACCCTCAGTGACACTTGGTGATTTCGTCTCTCATGTGATTCACCGGCTTGGCCAACATGTGGTGGACTGCTACCCCCAGAAATGGCATCATTCAGTCCTACGCCACAATTCAAAGCGTCTAATGGGTCTTCTTTTGCCGCTTGCTAATATTAGAGCTACTATTGTCATATTCACAAACTGAGAGTTTGGCCTGATGGTAGCAGATGGAGGAAGGAACGTGATTACCAAAATCAGTGGGATTCATGAATTTGCACAGCAAATTTGAAAAGATTCAAATAAAAGGTATTTGAGATATTACATTGACAGCCAGGATTTGTGGCAGCGACAGTCAGGGCAAAGCCATAATATCTTCAACCTGTTGTTTCAGGACATAATGAGTAATAAAATATTGCTCATGAGTTAATTTCATGAATAAATCTAAATCATCTCTTTACATACATTTATCTATTACTTGTTCTTTGGTAGTGGATCGTGCAAAATGGAACAAGGAAGAATGATTGCAGTGCATTCTGGGCACGACTCTCTCCTGTGGCCCTCGAGGGGTCGATCTCCGAAAGTTCACGTCAAAGTAATGGAGCAGCACTTAAGATGACAGCGGGGATTACCCCCACCTCCCCCCTCTCGAGGGCAGATGTCGAGGGGAAGCCGAAGAGGGCGATTTAAAACGATTAATGAAATGGGACCTGGGAAAGAGAGAGAGGGGTTGATGATATGGCGCAAAGACCCAAAGCTGGACTCAAACCCGTGATGCCACTTCTACATGGCACACGTCACATTCAGCTGAATCACCAGAATGCCCCGATCCTGCTGTGTAATATTCAGAAACGAATTGTCCGCAGTTTTAAAGCAGGATAGCTGCTAGATGAATTCACTGAGGGGGACTTCCACATTGACTGCCACTGCATACAGCACTAAGGCAAGATAGATACAGGACAAATCCATGAAGAGGGACTTGTGTTGGCTACCTCTCTACTCCATCTGCTGTCTCATTCTCCAGTGAGACTCGGTAGTCTCGAAGTCTCTGAAGACCCATCGTTATCCATCATCTGGAATAAGCGAGGCTGAGAATGGCAAGCCCTTTTTTCAAGCCCTCCCTCATTTCTTTTTCTTCCCCTGTGAGCACCTGTCAAAATAAGAAAACATTCCTCATGATAACTAGTCCAGTTTTGCCATTTCATTTTTCATAATACATCAGCCATCTAGTTTCATTCCACATAGAGACCCTGGTTTCTATTATTTTAGCCTGTCATGTTTTGTTTTGTGAAAGATGCTGACACAGAGCAGCAAGCGTGACTCTTGTGTTAATTCATTTCTTGCAGTCTACTGCCCTCTTGTGTGACTAAGCCCCTCTGCAGAATTAAATTACGGGACTCATCTTTCAATAGAAAAGAGTAGGGAAAGAAATTACCACAAGCCATGAGCCAAATGCGTCTGAATCTTGAATGAGGTTGATATGTCTGGTTTGCCAGATGCTGTTGTAGGTCGTTGTAGGTGTAGTGAGGAAGTGAAGGAGGAAGACACTGACGGGCCTGATAAGGCAACAAATGATAACTGAACCCATTAACTCTCCCCTGCCTGGACCCCATGTTTTTGGTGGGTTAGAGAGACTAGGAAATGTGATGAGGAACAGGAGAACCACTGTATGGCTGGTGTGAGACTTTGGTTTTGTGTATTTCATGTAAATTGGCAATGCAGTGGCCTCTGTGTGCTCTTATTCTCCCTCGTTTGGGAAGAAGAACTATCAGTTTTCTCATATTTTTATGAAATAACAAGTAGACCTGTAAAATAAGGGTTGATGGTAGAGCAGTGGTTTTAAAAGTGGGGTCCAGGGACACCCAGGGGTCCTTGAGAGGCTTCCATGGCATCCTCAGCAAAATGAGAAAATTTAATTTCACTCCAATTTAATTCACAAGAAATTTTAACAGTACAGTGTTTGATATGACATGTAAACAATTCAGCACTTAACAGAGGCCAAAATATCTTTTCATATCAGGGTCCCTAGGGCAAAATCATTTCAAACAGGGGTCAAAGCAGTCTTCAATTAGAGGATGGTGTCGATCGTCAGGTTGCTAGTTTGAATCCATTACCAGCAGGAAAAACGGAAGGAAAAGTGAAATATAGATGTCTTCCCCAGCCTCAACAACTAGTGTCCAAGTGCCAAAGCAATGCGCTGCACTACCAGCTGCTTCAGTGAAGCTGGCTGAAAATTGTGGTTGCACTTGGCAGCTCTGTGACCAGCAGCAGAAGGCTGTGGTTGAGTTGTGCAGCTCCCAGCGGGGAAACGTGTGGAACTGTACACATTTCAAGCAGGATGTTGCAGAGAATCAGTCTGGAGTTCAGTCAACCTTCCAGAGGTCAGAGGTCAAGGTCAGCAACAGAGCAGCATGCTTGGTGCCTGTAAGGATTAATGACACTGTTTACTAAGAGGCACAATAATAAAGACCATGCATATAAAACTTGCAGGCGCAGCGCTCTCCAGTGTATTCACTGATTTATTGAGACTACATACTCACACCGACCCAAACAAAGTTTTCCAATTATAATCCCCCTGTTGCAGCAGGATTACTGAGTGCACGTGTCTACCAGGTGATGCATGTATAGCAAGTTCTTTTAACACTGCAGGGGAAAGAGCAGACCGGTTCTCCAGTGTAGCTGAGCCAGAGGCCAAGAGAAAAAAAGATATTTTCCTACTTCACCCTAGTGCAGTCTATCCATGCAGATATTTTCTGTGAGATTTTGTGAGGTTTCCAGTCTGCCAGTCTTTCAGTCTTCCCTTTCCCCCAGCATCCCAATGCAATGGGGCTGGATGGGTATCTATCCGCAAACTGTATCTACCCACCACTAATCCTTACGCATTGGCATGAATAGACATAGTCTGTCGGTGCTCTTTGGCAGGAAATAGTTTCCAACGAAAGTTTTCACCCCCGCAGGCAGTGGATTATGTTGGGTATTCATATCATTGTTTTTGGAAAGAGCTTTTGCTCTTTAATTTTGTCTCTCCTTAAAATACATATGAATTGTGTCAAATCAAAAAGTCTCCCGCCGGGTGTCCACCCGTTTCCACATGCAAAATGCTTGTGTGCTCAGGTTAGTAGATCCGGATTGGCATGTTTTACTTGGTAAATATGGCCCTTTTTCCACCATCACATGTAGCAGGGCAGATGCTCGCTGTCATGCAAGTTTGAACCAGTTCAAATATCTACCTCACCAGTCACTGAAAAACCATCTTTCCTCAAGACCCAAACATGCAAATACTGTTTGAATACCTCTTCCTTTCCAGAAAAGTCATGCAAGGGTTCATAACTACTGACAAGTCAGAATATATATGAATACATGCGCAGAATCCTTAGTTATTTGCATATTGTACTTTGTGCACTGTATGTGAATTGTTAATTTGTTCGGCTCACCAGTGTCACCAAGACAAATTCCTTTGCCTTCATGGTGCATGGCCAATAAAGTGATTCTGGTTGACTGACAAACGGTTGCTATGGAAACAGTGATGCGTATCGCTGGTGGGATCCTTTTCATCAGTGTCTAAAAAGGGGGGAACTAATCCATACGAAGTGGTTCTTGCATCACCCAGAATGTGTTAACTCAGACTGCAGTGCACCCACACAGCATGCAGGAGGGGTGAGATCAAAGCAGCAATGGGTGGCGGACTGTATTGCAACATCTGTATTGTGCAGTTTGTAAGTAGGGCAGATCCTCATGTACATACACACACACACACACACACACACACACACACACATGTAGAAAACGCACACCAGAACCCAAAACACACAGTGCATGCTTTAAAAAGCATATATGCATAGTAAATAGACACCAAAAACACATGTTTGGAAAACACATACACAGAAAACACAAACATATGGAGGAAATTAGCAATCTGTATCCCAAATGGATCCAGTCTGAAAACTGATTTTCTGTGCATGGTACTGAGAAACAGTTTCTAATTTTTTGGAAATGTTTCTAATTTATTAAGATCTATCAAAACAATCAGAAAATAATTGAATTACATTAATGAATTTGATATTGCCTCACACATATTGGATAATATCAACATTTTAGATTATTATTATTTTAGATTTTTTTTAGAATTAATAAGATGCAGTGTGCTACTATCGCTTCTTTAAGTCACCAATCTTAGATTTGTGAAAGCAAAAAGGTGAAAAACTGGATTCAAACAAGTTCTTTGCCAACTCCAAAGCGAGAGGAGAAATTGAAGACACACAAGCCAATTCAAAGAGGTCCTGTTTCATCAATAAATACTGATGTATGGATGTGGTTGGGCCTTTTATCCACAGTATTTCCGTCATATTTTTTCATCGGAAGAGACAAAAGACATCAAAAAACATGAGTGTATTCCATGGAGGGAGCTTAAGCTGCACTGTGTGGAAAAATCAAACAGGGACTGAATCCCGTAATCACATATAGGTGTTACTGAAACACACTCTTTAGGGATGGGAGGCGAGGATTGTTGTTAGAATCAAACTATTGAATGGAAATATCACTTGGAGGGAATCAAAAAGCCTGCATATATTCTGCAAGTAGCGCTCCTGGTAAGGAGTTACACACCATGTACTCTTAACTTCAGCAGCTGTGTTCAATCAAGTTCAAATTAATCATGTAAGTGTAGATAAGGCATAAAATACAGATGAGTAGAAAAAGTCATATGCAATGCGAAAAAATAGTCACAACTGCTAACTAAACACAACACAAATTCAAAGTAATAACTCTAAAAAATGTACATATATATTTAGAGGCTTAGAACCTAACTTAGCACAGGGTTTTTGGCTTAATAGCATATTTATTTCTGGGAGTGCCGACCTTATTCTGTTAAGAGGTAGTGATCCTGCTCTGATTGTGCTTCGTGTTTCTAATTTCATTTCATGTCTCTCCTCCTGTTTTGATTCATATTTCAGTTTGCCACATCCCACACTGGGACGGCAGTTTGCAGGTATTATGTCTGAACAAGCTGCTGTCAGGAAAAGCATTGCACCTTGAATATTGCCTTACAAATACCAGACAGGCATTTCGCAAGTGTCAGGTGAGCTCTGAAACACTTGAACGCTTGAAATGTAGCCGTGTTTTTTTTCTGCCGACCAGTACTGTAACTTTCTTTTTGCATCACGGATGTCAGGTTTTTTTTTTTTTGTTTTTTTTTGTTTTTTGGTGTGTATTTTGGCTTAGTTGGTCCTGTATCATGTCTGAAATTGATAGTGCAGTCATCTTGGCAAAGAGTTGGGGTTACAGAACTTTAAAGATGAAGTCATCAATCTTCCCAGAAAGCAGTGTGTGTGAAAACATGACTTACCACAGTTAACATTTTATCTCTGATTCTACATTTCTATTGAAGTTCACATTGCATTTCATGTATATTTTTAACGCATATTAAAGGAATACTCCAAAGTTTTGGGCAAAATACCCTTTTTCCGACTTAGCCAGAGTGAGACAAGATGTTCGATACCATTGTCACCTCTGTACGTCCACTGGTTCGGTTCCTATGGTTAGCATTTCATGTTAGCTTAGCATAAACACTTGAAGTCTACAGGAGTCATTAGCCTGGCTCTGTTAAACTGAAAAAATAAACCTTACAGCAACTCTGAAGCTGCCTTATTTACATGGTATATCATATATGTTAATGAAGTACATGTGTTGGATTTTTTTTTTTTGTTAACCGATGAGCACATTTGTTCAGTGGTTATAGTTCCTACCATTTAACTTCTCCTAAAACGACTTGCATGAAAAAAAAAAAGTTAAAGATGTTTATTTCAAATACATGATACACTGTGTAAATAAGACAGCTTTGGAGTTGCTGTAAGGTTTATTTTTTCACTTTGATGGAGTCAGGCTAATGACTCCTGTAGACTTCAGGTCTTTATGCTAAGCTAACATGAAATGCTACACATAGGAACTGAAGAAGTGGATGTACAGAGATGAAAATGGTATCGAACATCTTGTCTGAGTCTGGGTAAGTCAGAAAAGGGGGATTTCGCCCAAAACGTTGGAGTAGCCCTTTAAGGATTAAAACAAACCTAAACCTAGCATCCCTGCCAAGCTAGTCTGGGGTAGTCAGACATGAAATCTCGCACATGTACTACCTTCATCTGGATGTCTGGTGAAGTCTGTTCTGGTGATACACTGATCTCACAGTGAATCTGCCCCTGTCATTGTCTGGTGCATTAAACATTGTCATCTGATAAGGAACAAAAATATAAGTAACTTGCTAAGCTGTTGTAATCTGTTTCAAAGCACATTAGAGAAAGTTTTGCTGGAGCTTTCTGTTCTTAATCAAAAATCAGCTCTGAAGCCACTGCCCTGCCCGGAACATGTCTAACATTGGGGGAGACTTTTGCAACTTTAGTGGGAGTCATGGGAGTTTCCACTGTGGCTTCATTAGACCATCACGCTCCTCTGTATTGTACTACCAAAGCAAGATCCCCAATCTTTTGAAACAGAGTGAAGATAGAAATCTTATGCAAACACAATCACAATCACTCAAAAGAAAAAAAAAGCCACAAAAGCAGTTTACACAGAAACTCACACAGAAACCGCAGCGCAAATCCTGTAAATATTGTATTGACTGATGAAGGAGGAGCAGGCAGAAGAAATAAGCCGCCTTGTTTCTCTGTCATAATAACATAATTATTGCCTGAAGGTTTGACGCCTCAAACCACTAAACAGCCTCCAGTCTGCTCCCGTGATGACTCGCAGACTTTGTTAGTGTGCTTTTAAATTTAGTTAAGCATGTGGGAGGACGCAACCCTGCAAACTGCTCCTCTCAAACAATGTGGATGACTTAAATGTCAGCTGCAGGGAATGTTGTAATGGTAAACAAAAAGGCGAGTAAACTATTACCTTCCAAACAGTGATCATCATAAAACAGACAAGGCAGAAATGTATTATATTTTTAGGAAAAATATTAGTTTGTCTTTTGATGCATCTTTATAGTATAGCTTACACTTCCTGAGCATTTATAAATAGACCCTTTCTTTATTGGAAATATATAAGTATATTAAACTTTATGTCACTGGGTCACATGAGGTCTGAGCTTGTGTTGTGCCTGGGCGGCTTTTGACAGAGAGGAACATCTGTGCTTATTTAAAGTGCTTGGAGGGTTTGGGCCGCATTTCAGTGGTATGGTCAGGTTGTTATGTAACTATGGCTCATGCCTTATTAAAGTGGGTGGCGGCCTCAGCAGGCCGGTTCAGGCTGGGAGGAGAGTCCAACAGAGGCTGCTGTGCCCCTGCTGCTGCTGCTTTATGCTTTGTTTGCTTGCTTGCTTGAGGTTTGTTCTTTTTCTTTTTGTAACACTAGCCATGATCTGTTTTGACTGGATTTGGTTTGAATTGACTGGGTTTGATTTGAGCTGATAATTGCCCACCCATTGTGCTTTTCCCAAGATTATTCTTCCTGTATTGGCTATTATGTTTTTGGGGGGGAGTTTTTTTCTGTCTTTGAGGGCTCAGATCAGGGGGCGTCATTTTGTTTCGGTTAATTGTGAGCCTGTAAAGCCCTCTGAGACTCCAAACAGTAATTAAGAGCTATAAATGAACTTGAACCTCCCATTACCAGGCCGTTATCCGGCGGTTTTGTGACTGTTCACCGTCCAAAATCATCAGTCATTTCCTATTCAGCCCTTATTCCTTGCTGATTCATCATTTCCCTCCACAAATTCAGCTCGGTCCTGACTACAGCTCTCGTCTTGCTGCAGTGTTTACCACTCTCCTGTCTTGCTTGCAGACTTTCTGCAGAGTGAATCCCACCAGGCCTGGTGGACGAAGGCGGCTGCTTCTTTGCCCGCCATTGCGAACAAATCCGCAAACTCACGCTGTGGCTGTTTCTGCTGCGAGGCTCAAGTCTTGTCCGATGCACCGGGAAACTTTCTAGTCTTGCAATTTTTGATCTTGAGAGAAGACCTTTGAGGATCTAGCTGTGAAACCACTTGGTGTATTGAACATGTCCTGTACAAGAGCAAAAACTTCATATAAAGTATTGCTTTAATGAAACTGCTTTGCATGCTTTTTGTGAATTTGCAGTGACTTATAGGCATTATTTATGTTTTAAGTGGTAAGTCAGGGGAGGTCTTCAGCTCAGGAACTTTTATTCTTGGCCTTGTGTTCCCCATCAGAAGGAAATACATTTTCAGCTTGGGGATTTTTCAAATTGGTCATTTGGCTGACCTGAAAAAATGAGGTGAGGATGCTGGGCTGGTGGCCGTCTGTGTTTATGGGGGATGATTGCAACACGTCTCGGGACTGAAAACATGTCTGAGGAATGGCTGTGATGATGCGTTCAAGAAAGTCTGGGAGGTCGGGGGTGAAATCTGCACCGAGGGCTTGAATGTTTGTATGTGAACATGATTTGGTGGGTGGGCTCTGTCATACTGATTATGTTGCTGTGCTTCTGGCAGAGAGAGAGAGAGAGAGTGTGTGTGTGTGTTTAAGATAATGGGTCATCTTTAAAGGCCCCCTCTCTCTCTCTCTTTGGTGTCTTGTGAGTCAGAACAGTCCACATGCACCGTGTTCAGCAGGTTTTAATGCAATTTAATTAGAAGAAAATTACTACAAAGGTGGAAAAGGAGATGGGGGAAGAAAAGGA
>OMKZ01042672.1:0-25083 GCA_900302535.1 Neoniphon sammara
ATCAATATCAATTATTATTATCACTTAATACATATTAAGTAATATATATAGTGTCAAATTATTTATTATGTCTGAATGTGTAATGTGTGTTTAAGTTTACTGTCTATGGACAGGATTTAAATCTAAACATGAAAAAATTATTTTAGCAATGCGTTTTAAACTGAACATTCATGTTTTGGGCTAAGTTTAAGTCCAAGTGCAAGTGTGAAGTGAATGTAGTTGTCATGTACAGAGGTGCAGGTCTGATCCTCACTGTTGATCCCGTGTGGAGGATTTGCAAACTTAATATAACAAAACATTTTCAATGAAAATTGCCCATTGGATAACCAAAATTGACATGCACGCTCTGACGCACTCCACAGGTTTATACTTGGGTATTCACCCTGAGTAGCAGAAAGGAGTTACAGCAGATCTTGTGTATTGGTACATGATAGTCTTGTGCATAAGGCCTTTAGCAAAATGGATTTTATTTTTATAGTGTGATAGGCACATAGGCTTAAACGGGCCTTTGGGACATTGTTGTGCTAATAACCTTTGCAGGTCGGAGTTCAAAGTTTTAAATCTAATGTCTGTTTATGTGCAGGGATGCTGAGGAAAAACTCCAAGATAAGAAGCTGGGCTGTTTCCTGATCCGTCTCAGTGATAAGAACATTGGATACATACTTTCCTACAAGTGAGTACTGGTTCATTCAGAACTCGTTGTTACACCGCAGAAGAGTCATGGCTTTAACGTATGACACTTTTATGTTACAGAGGCAGGGAGCGGTGCCGACACTTTGTGATAAACCAGACCAAATCAGGACAGTTCATCATCTGCGGAGACACAGAAGTACATGATAGTCTTTCAGACCTGATAGAATTCTACAAGATGAGCCCTATTGAGCCATTTGGAGAGTATTTGACAACTTCATGTTGTGAGGTGAGGACACATTCTTTGAGTCACTTCCATTAAATAATTAAATAAGGATGCAGGTCTCACTGGTGCTCTGTTTATCCAGGCGGTGAATGAAGACCTGTATGATACCATCCAGTTCAACCCTAGAGAAAAGCCCGAGGTCACCGCCAGAACTGCAACAAATGTGCAAAACCATCACGCTAACCCAGACTCAGAGCAGCCGCCTGCACTGCCACCAAAAAGCAACAGGATACTTGAGGTGAGCACACTCTTGGAATAAGGACATTTTGTTTCCTACTGGAGAGATTTTATCCTGTTTGATAAGTTTAATTGAAATGAAAGGTGTATGCTCTAGCATAACCAAAGATGAATTTAATTTAACAACGTGGCTTGTTTTTTGTAAAACAGGAATTGCCACCTTTGCCTCGAAGGGCCAGGCCTCTAGAGAGTTCCCCCCTAAACGACCAAAATTCTGCCCACGGGATTCTTTATGCTCAGCTGGATACACACTTATCCAGGGAGATACCTAGAGCCCACCGGAGCTATCAGGAGAATTTTCCAAGAGATTATCCACGGAAACCCGAGAGGCCCACAGCCCAGAATCTGATCAGCAGTTCCGGTACGGTCTACTCTGAGCTGAGCATGCCAGACAGCAAGAGCAGGTCTCTACCTCTTCTGGATGCAGCTGAAGAGCAGTCTCACACACTGAGTGCACCTTCTCTCACCCCACCGAGACTGTCCCCCAGACCCCTCAGACAAGCCGCCAGCCACGGCCTGCCGGTGAACAAGCGGGACACACACAGCAGGCCGCTGAGCAGCCACAGCCTGGACTTCCTGTGCGACAGTCCTGTTTATCACCTCGCAGGCAGACCTGTTAGCACACTCTCTTCTACTGAGATGAGGTCATTTACTTCAAAGGAGAGCAATGATCCAACGTACGCTGAGGTTCCCAGTGAAGCCATTCCTGGACACCTCACCCTTGACAAAAATTACAAGCAGACACCAGGATACGGTGAAGCTAAGCAGCCCAACAGCAACACGTATGAGTCCCTGGAGGACCTCAGACACAAACACACTCACCCATCCTGGCTGACAAAGGTTTGTAGAAATGCTGCCACAGTACTATAGTGTCAACAATATTTGGCTATGCTAAAGTCAAATTTAAAGTTCATGCTTTGTAGTTAATGACTGACTTATTCACCTCCTGCAGAATGACAAATGGAAATGGTTCTTCCCTGAGGTCAAGAGGAAATGAAGAGTTTGCCAGCTACTGCAGAAAGCATTTACTCGCATTGACACTACGACTGCCAGTTATACACTCTGATCGCCTCCTTTATATATTTAACATGGGATCATGTGTCAATATCCATTTAAATTATGTAATTTATATTTTTGCCTCATAATATTTAAAAAATTAAGATGGAACAAAGAGTTCTTGTTCATGTGTAGGTGCTGGGCACTATACTAGTGTCAACTAACAAAAAACTGTGAAGCAATTCCATAAATAAAGACTGTATAAAGAAATCTTTTTTTACATGTGTGAGTGATAATTACAGTCAGAAATGCATGGATCGGATTCACACACAAAACATGCCTTCAAATCATTGATACCTCTTAAATTGGTTCAACTGTGAAATGGGAGACTAGTTTCCTTCTGCATCTGTTTCTGAGATATATAACATGAAGTTATGGTTAAGTCATGTTTGTGTTATTTTTGAGGGCTATACAGTATCTCTGCTGGTAAAGACATGACACTGTATAACAGTGCTGTGAGTAAAAATGAATTAACACCCACACTGGAGTGGATGTTAATGTAGGTACAGTGCAGGAGTGCAGGTGCAACAGCAAGTTTAGCCTGTGACATTCAGATATGCAGTGAAAGAATTTTAAAACTCTGGTCTTTAAGTTAAACAAGACAGGCAGAAATTCACAGGGGCTATCAAGAAAGGATATGATAACACAGCAGCTATCATAAATATCCTCATAATGGAAGGAAAAGTAAGAATATAAGAGTGTTAAGGTGTTTTAAAGTAACTCTACATATTAGACCAAGATGCAAATAACCTGTAGGAAGGATACTGTGTCACAAGAAATTACCGTCAATATGCATCAGCAAAATTCCTATTGCAAGTGCTGCTCTTATGTGACACACTTCACTCTATCATGATGTAAACGGCAGACTAGAAAAGTATGAGTGGGTCATACTGATCCAGGAAAACAGGCACAAAAATCCACATGCATCATGCGTTCAGAGTTGACAGGTGCTTTGAATAAATGTTGTTCCTGTCAATGATGTGCTTCACTCACAGGAAATTTAATTTGCATAAAGACCTCAAGCATCTGTACAGCTGCAGTAAGAGGAAGTTGTGGTTATAGATGTACAAAAGTCATTTATTTATTGTCTTTTATTGTCTGCTGTTCTCTTAGTTTAAAATTATAGTTTAATGGCAATATATAGCTCAAAGTTCAAAGGCTTATTGGTGTTTTTATGTTAACTATGTTTGCACAATTATCTCCATAAGCAACAAAATGCAAACACAACTACAGTAGTGTTTTATATGAGAGAATATGGTTAAAGGTTCATAAATATTCAACTTGAAAGATTAATAATAATTTAAATTTCCTTCACTTTTATCGCTCACAACTGTGATCCAAACGCATACATTGAAACATGATACAGTGTCACTGAAAAAAACATGTTAATGAAGGTGCTTTTAAAGAAAAATGCATGTTACTTTTAAGAAGCGACGGACAATAGTTTATTTTTTTTTTTATACACTCTTACATCAACAAGTAAAAAATGGTCAAACAGTGACCTCATGATGTACCATTTGGCTGATATTGTGTTTATGAGTTTCTGGATCCATAAATAATACACTGACATGCAGATTCCAAATAAGAAAAATGCTGTAAAAACAGTCGTGGCCCCACAGTCCTATCAGAACAGCACAATATTCTGTATTGTAAACACCAGGGAGATGGATAGTCGAGTTAGTTACCAAGCTATTCAATGCCAGACATACAAGCAAAGTTATATGAAAATAAATGTTTATCACCTTTATCATCTGAAAAAACAATTCTTGAATTGTACAGACAAATAATTTGCTAAATCTGGAGACAATATTAACCCAGGACAGACAGATCAGTGCCACCCCCTACACTAATCTCTTAATGTGTTATTGAGTAGTTCCTAAAACCTCCACTGTGGTAAAGGTGTGTAAGCTTAATGGCACCATCTTAAATCAGATCAAATTAGAGAGCAGGCAGTGTCACAGGGATAAAGACCTGTGTGAGGAACACAGACTATCTGGCCCCTCTCAACCTGGGACCAGAAACAGCGCTCTAATGGCTGCTTTACAGCCACAGTATCACATTCCACCAGAAGCTGCCATACTGGAATCTAAATTAGCAGATGTTCTCTGTGAGCCCAGTAATTAATGAAGCCACGCCATCAGCACTATATTGCCCTGAATATTTGATACTGCTCTCATAAAGTGAGGTTGAGATAGTGGAATGAGGAATTAACTGCATATTAGCACGGCCTGGCTACTCTGATGACTGTACACTGTTAAACTGAATTTAAATTCTTCGCTCTTCGGGACCGAGCAACTGCACACACAACTCAGCATCGATTGTTCTTCATGTTCATACTTGTCAGTGGTTGGGAAAACAGTCATCCTATCTATTAACATGCCTGTGTTTTGCACATTTGCTATTTATCAAGCTGTTTGTACTGTACTTTGCTCATCAGCTGTTAACACTTAGGCCAATGCTGCTACACTGGCACAATTCTTCAGCTCTGAATGCATACCTGTATTGTGTTTATCTTCAATCTAATGGCACACAGTATGACTGGTCTGCACTTTGTCAGGTCCTCTTGTGTCTTGTTTTGCAACTGGTGTGTCAGTCCTGCATTACATCACTGTTTTGCAATGTGTCAACACCAAATAACTAGGTCAAATATCTTGTGCACTCATTGTACTTTGCAAAATAACAGCAATCCTATTCTAATGCAGAGCCTGAACACTTTACTGAATGATGGAGTCATTTGCATGCAGGGCTATCCAGTGTCCGAATTTATCTATTAGTTCAGCCTGTGCTGAGTCATATGAAAATAATGCAGTTATTGGGCTTAAAATAATTGTTGTAAATTGGTACCCCAAAGTCCTAAAAGGATAACTAACTCATCACCCAGCTAACATGGCCAAGGGCAACTCTCCCCCCGGGCTCGCCAACTGAGATTTACTGGGCTGTGTGTGTGCAGGGTGTAATCACGCTTGTGAATGCTGAGGCAGCTCGCTCCCAATGATCTCACTCTGCTTAAAAAGTCATTACAGGTTATACGATGGGGTGTGCTCAGACATAATCACCTCCTGATCTTTATTGTCCACACTTCTCGATCATCATAGGCGGCCGGAATGGGATGAGCTGGTTCTACGGGCGAGATATCAATGAACTCATTAAAGTTACAGGTCAGTTCAGTCACTCGAGATGATTTGCTTCTGTGCAGTATGTGGGGAAAGTTAAAACTCCTGTAGTCAAGGGTTATCTTTTCTTCCTTGTTTTTACATGAAATCCAGCTAGTATTTCACATGACAAAGAGACTTTCGATGTCACCAGCATCATGTTTCCATGACGATTATTGCCAGGGGAATAAACTGGAGAAGCCACAGAAATCCTTCTATTCTTCTGTTGACCTTAAGAAATTTTCAGTAACCAACAAATTTTTAATAATGTGCCTGACCCATCTCTTACACCATGTACTTTACTCTTATACCCAACTACCTTAAATGCTTCCATATAATCAATAAACAAGATAAATGCTTTCAAACAAATTAATTGACTCACAACACACAGAAAATAACTTTATTCAAAGTTAAGCCAAATATCAGAATTCACATCAAATACTGAAAAATGTATATTCAAAAGGTGGCCACGACTGACATTTCATGTCAATGACTGCAGAGGCAAAAGATGAAGACAGTATACAGGTGAGCAACAGAAGCTGAAATAATTTAGTTCAGATGACAGAGCCCTTCATTCAACTGGAGAACAGTAAGATATGATTGTCATCGTGTTCCAGTTCTATAAGCGAAACCATAAAACGACTACAAGACACTGCGAGAGAAACAGATGTTCCATGCATGTAAAAATATTGCATAGCTCATATGTGAGTATCTGTATGCCCTTAATGCCAATGCTGTGCTTTCACTCTTCAAGCCTCACTTCAAGCTTTGCCCTTTTTGCCCTACAACTGTCAAATATCTACGGTGTAAGAGGAAGAGTTCATTAAGAATATCTAATGTGCAATGTAAGTAAAGAAGCTTTTTATGCATTCTTGGATTTACTAGCATTTTAGTAATCCGGAGTCTGGGAGAATAATTACAGTAAAGGGGCTCATTTCAGTACCTTGTTTTTCTGTGAAAAAAGTAGCCTTTTCTCCCCAAGTGACCAATCCAGGTCAAGCCCTATTATATGTGGTGATTAAAATCTGAAACATTCTGTGTTTAATGAAAAGGAAAATAAAAGTGTAGGGTAAAGAGATCCAGGATCCTGAGAATCCAGCCTTATCCAGTGTTACACTTTCTTACTGAACAGACTTCACCAACAGCCGGAGAGGAGGGATGGAGAAGTTGACTTGACGCTGGAAGCGGGAGACAGGCACTGTGCTGTGGCCAGGACCTGCTGTCGTTGGTCCTGAGCTTCACCACACGACCAGCCTCAGAAACTTTCCATGGAGCCCTCTCAGATGCGTATATGGAAGGTACTGGAGCCACAGAGGAGATAATATGAGAGACAAGCACTGAAACGGTAATATACCCTTATGTAATGTTACACTCTCTCAAGTCTAAATGAAACATACTGACAAAGAGATCTAGAGTGTAGTTCCACAGAATCAGATGTGTTCATCGTTTCACTGGAGATAGATACTGGACAGCAACAAAGTAAGAGCATCTAATTTGCATAGAAATGAATGGGGACAGTGGTGGCTCGGGATGAAAATGATGAGGTTAGAGCGCCAGGAAAATGATGAACTGTCATCTAGGGCTGAATATGTAACCAGGAACGCACAGCCTGCAGTGCTGCATCATGAATGTGCTGTAACATCAACAAGAAAGACTCTGCATGCCATGCACGTGATGCCATAAATTTAAATGGTGTTGATTCTCAAATACAATGTGATACACATTAGTTTTTTGATTCAAATACCGTTCAAGCTGTTACTTTAAATTATTACATATCCTAGTGCAAAAAGGTGCAAATAAAATTAAATCCACCATCATTGTTTCTGCATATAGGCTGTGTAGGTTTACTGTAGATTTTATCTGTGTTTAGGTCAGCCAGCACACACTAATCGCAGAGACAAAGGCAGCCTTAACATAGTGGAGGTATTCCCACTATTTTTAATTTGTGGGTGAAAAGGACAATCGAGTCTGTCTGTGAGAATTAGTTATGGGCCATGGGCACCTATATAATACATAGATTGTAGTACATGTAGTATGAATAATCAATAAGCGCAAGGCATCATAAAGCAGTTCTCAGTACTCTTAACATGTTATGTTAACAAGTGACTTTTAAAAATAACATTCCCCAACACTGATCCTGAAACATTTTTATACTGGTTTAAAGGTTTAAATACCTTAAAAAGTCAGGAGCCCTAGATATCATATTTTCAAAGTCGGCAAAGGAGAGTTTGTTGTCACCGTCCAAATCAGCCTCCTCGATGGTCTTCTCACACACCAGGTTGACCTCTTCGGGAGTCAGCTCCTCCTTTGTCAGCTTATTCAAAGTCTTTTCCAAATCCTCCTTGCACAGGAAATTATCCACATTGAAATCTGTGGGCAATGAGAAGTAAGACAACAAAATGACCTTTTTTCATTTCATGCACTCTATGGATAACTGAAGAACCAAGAAGGATGCTTGAGAAATCTGTTCTTACCATATATTTTGAAGGCATATATGGCCTTAAGTTCTCTAGGAGCCATTTCGCTGAGGACAGAGAACATGTCCACAAAGTCATTGAAGCTGAGATTTCCCTGTCCATCTTCTGAGAAAGACTCGACTATCCTGTTGCGGAACGGGTTTTCCTGCAAAGGAAGGAGAAAACAATATTTAGGTGAATATAACGTGAATCCAGAAAGCATGCCATTCTCAAAGGGAGACAGCTAAATAACCTAAGATGCGTCACTGCATCATCAATCACTCCAGCCAGTTCAACAAAGCTCATTAACACAGATGCCAGCAAAGGGGGATTGGATTTATGATTATGACGCTGTGTGGGCTTTAGGAGACTGTGTACTGTCTGGGCTTCATCAATCCTGCCTTGAGTGGTCTCCATCTTCCTCCTCCTCCTTTGCAGGCCCTGTAATCATGTGACAGTTTTAAGGGCAAGGGCCAATTATATCCAGTGGAAGGACACATTTTTAGTCTTTGCGCTAAGCTCATAAACCCTGGCAGAGGAGGACTCCACATCACATAGTGTGGTAATCGTGTCTAATGCTTCTGTGATACAGCGCAACACATTATTTCCTGAATTTCTATATGTTATTCTCAAATGGCAAGTTCTAAAAAAATACAAGGAATGCTTTGCTGGCAGGATATACAGCGAGCCTTTCATGGCACATTAGCTTTCACAGGCTCACAGGATGTGGTGTCCGACAAACAGATCAGTGATGGTGAAAATTAAAAATCAATCCTGTCCTCCAGAAGAAAGCGCCTATTGATTAGATGTCAGCCCACACGAGCACCGTGAGCCACTTTTGGTTTAGAGTGTTTGTCCTTTTACATTTTCACTATCCACAATAAGAAAACACAAATAATACTGCTACAAACTGCTGGTGATAGAAAAAGAAGACAAAAGAAGGCAACCATAGTGTCAGAGTTTACAGAATAACATCAGCACCATATTTGAGGTAAAGAGCAGGTGGATTTTATGTTACCTTTAACTCCGGCATGTTGACTATCAAGGCTAACGGCAATTTACAGTCAGGGTCATTGGTGTAGTCCATGGGTACGAGATGTGGTGCCAATTCATGGTATCTGCCGTGCAACCTTCAACCAAAAATACAAACATAATTTGCACAATCACATCATCAAAAGAAATAAGAGCAAAGGCTTTAAAGGTTTTGTGATGGCGTCCTGTGGAGGTCTTGTGTTCATATCAGACTCTTCATGTGTCTGGGTGTTATGATCCTGTTTATCACTCCATGCAGGGAGTTGTAATTCTCAAACAACATACAGCTAGTAAACATCTGAAACCCACAAGAGCCTGTGCTCTGTAACACAGATGTTGGTGACCAATTGATTTATGAATGACAAACAGAAAATGTCTACAATGGAAATAATATGGCCTCAAAAAGAATGTTGAGATGATTGAGGATAGACAGACATGATGTTCAAAACACCGCCGATGGCTCTGTTGGGCAGATAATGCTACACCGTGCACTGATATAATTTCCTTCTCTCCAGTAAAATCCGGAGTGGTGCAAAGAGGAGGGTGACTCATCCTGAGCACAGCGATTTACGGGACCGTTACACTCTGCCAGCTCAGAGAACACATGAGACTGAGCAGATGTATTGTTTGAATCAGCACAATTAAATCACTCTTTGAACACATTATTTCTCCCTCCCTCCCTCTCTTTCTGTTTGTCTATCTGTCTCTTGTTCCCCACAATATTTTATTCTATTTCAAAATTGTCAATGTCATTAAGTGTAAGTACAGTAGGCACATTATGTCAGGGTAATCTACAGGCCTCTTACACTTTAACTTTTGAGTAACCCTGTCATGGGCCACATTAGTTGCCACTGCAGTGTCGTCCACCTGCAGGGATGTTGGTCTTAGAGGACAAACCCACACCAGTAAAATGAGATAAAACTGTCAAAATGATTGAATTTCATTGGGGCACTGCAGGAAAATAATGAGTAAACCTGCAGATTCCAATCTACAATGTGCCTCGAAAATATTTGGACAGCGACACCAGTTCATACAGTGACTGATGAGGGTAAATTACAGAGATTTTTGACAATATTGTTAATACTGTCACCAGAAAACAACAGAAAAATGTATCTCTACTTTTTAATCATGTCTCACTAACATACACCAAAATAAATCAGCTGCAAAAGATAGAAACGGTCACTATTTTCTGATCTCTTGCTTTGGGAGAAAAATGTCCATTTTCAAAATTACCAGTCAGAATATGCACACATTGATTGCATTATCTTTTCTCAAAAATGTGAACAATAATTACAGTCATGCATTTGTTTTTGTAGGGAATGTCCTTATAATGTATTATTGTAATGGGGGATAAGGCAATCTGTATACAGCTACAAACACAAAGGCTTGGTAGCAATTTGTGCCTCTGAGGTGCTTCATTTGAGGTCAGATGAATTAAAATGAAGCTAATTTAAAATAAATGTAGTAGGTTAATGATTTGTCTTTGAATATGCTCAAACAACTTAGAAACAAATTTGACTCATGGTGTGAAATAGGGCTATCAACGCAGGGTTTCATTTACTCAAATTATACATTTGAATAGACAAAAAACAATGAAATGTTGTGAACTAATGTGTTAAAACCAGGTATCATATTGCAGATGAAGGTGAAGGCCTCAAACAATCTATAATCATCAGTGATAACCTATTTCTTCGACGTTGCATAACTGTGCCTTGATGTGTGCAGCTGGGGGCAAAAAGCAGGATTGTTTTATGAAGGTCATAAAGTGTAGGACCCCATTACACTCTGCGCTGATTGTCAATTTTGTTTCCCGTGAGCTGCTGGCTCTGGAATCAAAGCCAATTCAATATCACTGAGGAGGAACAAGTGCATAGACACTGGCTGTTGATTAGCAGCAGTGAAAGGGGAAAAAATGTACTGAGAGCATTCAGTGGGAAAGTTGGGAGACAAACATGGGCTTATCCATATTGAGGACACTGTAGGATGGTTAAATATTTACAACACAGCAAAATGATGTAAGCAAGTGATCTAAAAGTTGGCGGTGGCAAATGAGCTGCGGCAGTCTAGACTGGCAGTAGTAGAGAGGCAGATCTGACAGCAAAGCATGAGCCATGAATCACAGTTCACAGATGGTTAACCAGAGCCACAACCAGAACTGTGCACCTTCACAGCTTTTATTCTAGCTAGAAGTCATCCAAAGCACAAATTTTCAAAAGGATCGTTTATAAATGTGTGAAATTTAACTGATTATGACTAGGTTGAGAATTAGAAATCTCATTTAAAAGAGAACTTCTCAACAAACATTATTTTGTGGTGGTTTTGTTGTGGAAAATTACACCCTTAACTAGATTTTCCCAATCCTGCTCCATTAACTCAAGATTAAAAAAAACCTTGCTATGCAATCCACTGAATTTTAATGGTATTTAATAACGATATATATCAACACATCCATAACTGGGTTTTCTTAAACTGTGTTGTAAATACAAATCCTGTGCTTCTGAGGCAGCATTTTGCTGTCTCATATAACAGGGTACACTGTGCAAAGATAGTAATACATTTGAGGACTTGAAGGAAACAAAATCCCAAAAATCTGTGCCATGTAGGTATTGCCATCCAAAGTGTAGCATTGTACAAAATGTGAGGGTACTATCGGGACAGACAAAGCTCATTACTTTAGGGTAAATTTGATAAATCTAAAGTTGAATCACAGAGGTGCCACACAGGATAGGAGCTAAAAGCCTGCAATGCCTCATTGCCGGAGAAAGCTGGGGCTTTAGGGGACATTACAGACTAATATATCAGACATTATTATGCTTTGTCTTCACCACTATTTCCTCCAGGATGGGTATGAGCTGATGCTGTGCTCAGATATGCTCAGCCCTGAGGGTCATATCCTGACCATATCCAAAACATATCATTTTCTCCAGATGTTGAATGATCAAACTCAACACTAAAATCACTCATGACTGCAAAAATGACTCAGACGCAGTGAAGCTGCACTGCACATGGAGGACAGCAAATCACACACCAGAACCTGGATTTTATGACAATCGTGAGGCCATCTGTACCTTTTGCTAGGTTGCAACATTCTCCTGCATCTACTTTTAATTTCTTGAAGTAGCCATTTAATCTTCCAAGATCAACAACCACTAACAAAAGATACTGAAACATGAGAGTGATTGGTCAATTTCATTAGAAAGGAAAGCAAGCAGTTTGTTTTATTTATGTGTCATGTGGGTGAGTGACAGGCAGCGAAAAATGATGCTTCCCAATGAGTCATGATACCCTGCGTGGTCACCAAGGGCAGATTTCATGTTTTTATTTATTTATTTATTTTGCTACACATATTCAAAGAGGCAGAAAAATGACACTTCATGAGGTGGCACTGGGCTTGTCAAAGGTTTTTCTAACTCTAAGACAGAACCTTCTTGACCATAACTAACCGGCGCCTGAAGAACTGCAGCACACTTAACACACATAACTCCCACAAAGAGTCCATGCAGAATGTAGTGTATATACCCTAGCACAATGTGTATATGAAATCATATACTTCACTACAATCATACCTTTCCTGATTCCTGTGTCATGCTTTCCATGTTTACTTCAAAAGACCATAAAATGTGTCTGAATCAGTATCTGAGGTATATTAGCTATTTGCATTTACAGGCCTGATAAAGTTTGTGGGAGGTGGTGAGTATCAAGGTAATTAATGGGCTGTATAAAGGATCATTTAGGATGCCTGTCAGTTTGTGTGAGCTAATTTGGTAGCCACTGAAATGTACATAAACAATATACTTATAATATCCTGCTTGTATTAAAGATCCCACCTAATTCATAACTATTGTTCTGCATTTATGGCATAAGCCTTTAATTTGTAACATTTGAAACTTAAACAGGCCAAATCATTTTGATTAACACTAACAGACGATTCAGAATAGCAAAAAAAATTTTTTTTTCAAGCCAGCCCTAGTTAAATAACTGATATTGATACAATCTTGCTGTATTTCACGAGCTATAAGTCCAGTACAATCAAATGTATATGCACTGATTAGATAAGAACTATGTGGTAATGCTAATATTCATAATATAATGAAATTATTTCTTCTAGCAACAGTAAAAAATGTCACATTAAGCCTTAAATGATACATTTATCAATAATGGATGACCATGACGTTTGACTGTAAGCAAGATGATACCTTTTCAAGATAACCATTTGTAGTGTTTTTTTTTTTTTTTCCCCTTATTTGAACAGTGCCCAAATAGTACAGCAGCAGCTGCCAATGAAATCAACTTTTGGCATCAAGTTTCCTGAGTGGTGAGTGGTCTGTTCAGAGGAGCTGGCATGGCTCTCAAAAATGTGTGAGACCCTGTTTACCTTCTCTGACGGGAGCCAAATCCAGACAGGCTCTGTCCTGTGCAGAGACTGATGTGATCATCTTTTTGTCTACTGTGTCTTGTAACAGAAGAAATGTAATGTAATTGCTGATCTTTTGATGCACATGTTTATGGACAGGTGTTTATGTTTCCAAAGCAGTTTCACTTGTCTCAGGAACCTGTCTGGGAACAAGTATTAATATGTTGAAACAAGGCAGAATAAGGCAGATCTGCCCACTAGTATCAAGAATATGACACGTGATTCAAGAAAATTCTGGAACCAAGTTGATTAACATGGGAAACAAGTGGGATTACCTCATCCCACTGGCAGATTTTTTCACTTGTTTGAAGAGAAACAAGAATTTCAGCCTGACTATGATGGAGATTTTTGCGGTGTGCAGAAACTAAGCAGTAAGTTTCTACTGGTTTGTGCAAATCCAGTGCAGAACAAGGATGGAATACAAAGGCGATGAGAGAAAGCCTGAGGATATTTGTGGGCATGTGGTTAATGTGAGGTTTTGTGTTTTTTCCTTTGTGACTGAATGTGATTGACTCCACTGGTGAAAGGTTTCATCAACAATCTGCCTGGGTACATTTCATTAACACGACCATCTGTAGACCTGGCCCAGCATATGATCTGAAGGTCAGTGAAATCTACATAGGAATTAAGAAACAGATTAAAATCGAGGAAGTCCCACTTACCGAAGGATTTCTTTCCGTGTGAAAAAGGTACAGTCCTGTGATGAGAAAAATGTTAAAAAATATTACTATAGCTACAAAGGATGTCATTATGATAAAAACTATTAGTAAAAAGACATAGTGACAAATAATGACATTTTCTACAGTCGACACCCTGAATGACACAACTATGGGTTATATAGAATAACATTATGGGCCCTCTGAATACAAGTTGGGGTTTCTGGTTTCTCTTAAGTGATGATACGTGTCTGAGTGTTGTCAGCCACCACTTGCAATAGAAAAGCCAAGGCAAGGGAACATGATCTGGTGTTGTCTGTAGCTGTCTACATGATGCCATGTATGTGCTGCCACACATATTATCCAACTGCCTTGCTGGAGGCAACTCAACTAAAACTCCCCTAGTATCTATATTGTCTGACCCTGGATGTGAGTAGAGCCGACCCAGCTTCGCGTGACAGCTTTATTAGCCAAAAATGTTTAACCTCTTCACTGGTGCATGCCAGCGTATGCAAAGCCCAAACTGTAGGATCTCAAGGGGGCTAATAGTACAGATTTAAAATTTATAGACATTACTTTATGAGTAATATGGACGAGTTTGTTAGATGGTTAGGGTTACTGGTAGAAAAAGGGGATCTTAAATAATTTACCGCAACACTTCATATTACATAACACCATAAGAAAAGCATATGACAAGCTCTTGAGTGAGATCTGGTTTGTGCAGTGCCATGCAGTCCAAGATGTGATCCGTGAGCTGTGAATTGCTTAATGAACAAACAAAACAGTCAGGCTCTATTAGACAAGAATCGGCTGATTTTCGATTACAGTTTGACTGTGTTTTTGTTAGCTCTAAACACTGTTGTGCCACACAAAAGACCTGAGCTTCTTGTCATTTATCTGCATAGGTCTATGTACAGGAGGTAAACTGATCACTGCCTAAGTCAATACAGGACAGCCTTCCCTCCAATGGACTTTTTCAATGGTTCAATTCATGCCTAGTCTGGTGTTAAATCTGTATGAAATATTAATCTTCAACATCTGTTTCTAAAACTTCAAATAGTTAATGAAGCTAACAGGATGCAACATAATTCTAATATGGGCTGTTAAGAGCAGCAGGAGTAACCAGAGAAGCTCTTGAGGACTAAATTATCTCCTCAGGGTAGAGTTTCATGGCATGCTATCGCTCTGGCTTGGCATCAATTATTAAGTCACACCTAATCACATGATAAACCTGTGCAGATGAAGATGGTATTTCTTCACAGGATAACTGGGATTATTGTTACAGGGAACAAGAGGTCACGTCTTCTCATATGGTGACATAAAGAACACAAGATCCTCCAGTTTGCAGTGAAATCAAAACCTTCTGCCTCTCTCGGCTGTCAAGATCATGTTAACAGTGAAGCCAGACCACTTTTTAGCTTTAAATTGAGTACTGCATCTCATTAATTGATGGGGAATCCATAACCAGTGTTTGTTTTAGATTTAAATGAAATCTTATTAGTAGTAAACAAAATTGAATGTTGAACATAATTGCACCTATCAATTTGTTATCCTCAGTTTGTTCCACTAAAACATACATAGTACTAGTATTTTACCCATTTAAGGGCATCTAGATAGCCCAGTCTTGGGAATGATGGCCATGGTTCAAGTAAGAACAGCCATGGAGCACTGCTGCATCCTTTTGTTGCAGAGTCTCCGTGCACTGTAAAGGTGGGACTTTCATAGACAGACAGTGATTGAAAATGAGCCACTGATTCACCACGCTGTGGACAATACTCAGCTCTGGAGCAGAAAATATGTATGTAAATATGTATGATATCTTTTGATTCCTCCTACTCCATCAATTATCAGAATCCATCCATCAGAATCAGTTTTATAAAGTAGATGGTAGCCTTACATGACACGGTAAAAAAATAAATTAATTTAAAAAAATCTGTGGTCAATAGTAAACCTGCCAAGTGAGACGATACTGGTTATTTTACAGTTTATATGCGTATATATGCTATTGCATGATATGCTTATTCAATCATAAAAGGTGCTTGCTGCATTATCAGTAATTCCAGATTTAGGAGAACAGCAACATGCTGTGGACAGGAGGAGTGAAGGAAGGAAGCTTACCTGGTATGCATCGAGCTGCTCATCGGTAAATATCGTTTGTTTATTACCCATCTTAATCGAGTAATTTCTTCCTTGTCTTGATTCATTACATTGAACGTCCTCTCACATACAGGCATTTAGGGGGTCCGAGCCGTGAAAGACTCCGCATGGAATGTGCCGACTTCGCAAGCCCTCAAAAGATGGGCACAAAGGAGATGTCCTCCATGGCTGCAAACTCACGGAAAAGATGCCGACACACACACACACACAAAAAGAAAGGCAAAATACAGCGCTTGATTGTTTCAGAGGCAGTGGAATTTGTGTACGGAGTCCAACGAGTGCATGCTTATGTTTCAGCACCAGCTGCTGTCCAGTGTCAAGTCAAACAGAGTAAATAACACAACTTCCGGTATGGATTACCAAAATAAAACTCGCGTTGCGTATACGGATGCTTATGGAGTTGGGTAAGTAATACAAACTGAAAGAATAGTTTACTTAATCAATACCGTTTCTTCTTTTTGTCTATCTTGCAGCTGTATGGTCGCTCCATATTTGATCTAACGACTAGTCGATACGATTTTTGTTGGTCTGTACAACACTGTTCATTGCCAGTACCCCTTTTCCTCTTTTCCGGTTTTACTTTGGATAGCTCTAGCTAACTTGACGCACCTTTCCTTACCACTGTGACATAACTGCGTTGACAGTGATGGTTCATCTTCCACCGCTACATAGGTCACGTCAGGCTGATGACGTGAGTTTTTCTTTCTCTCTAATTACATTTTATCAACTAACGCCCTGACGTGGGAGAGCTGGAAACACATCCAAATCTTAGCAATTACAAGTTGCTTATCAGATGAATCAAATTAACAAGATACTGTTGTGAAGAAATGTAACCCTATTTAATTGAAATGTATCTGCATTTTCAAATGCAATGAACAAACTAAATTGTTATGTTTGTGCTGAAATGATTTTGTTTAGTGCTGTGAAATGGTAATTAATAGCCAGACGTTTTAAATCAAGCTTAAAATGGAGCTGCTAGCTAATTAGATTGCTGGGCACTTAGAAGAAAAAAAAGAAAGAAAGAAAGAAAAAAAGACCTTTAAAAACAATTACTTTAAAAATCTGTGTTGTATGCATGTAAACATAGTTCAGTGATATTCCACCAAACCACTGCTAAATATAGTATGATGATGATGATGATGATGTCACTGAACCTTCTCCTGTGTGCAGCCCAGGGTTGGCAGCCCAGTACGACACAATTTACCATTCTTTCATCAAATGGAGAGACTCGACCAGTAGCTGAGGAGTTGAACAATTAAGCCACAATGCCACATGGCTTGTGGTTCTTCTTTAGGTAAAACACCCAGTGATGAGTAGCGATGAGGTAACTACAGACCTTGAAGCGTCATGAGTGCAAGCCATCCTTGACTCTTCTAAGGTAACAGCCCCATCTCCATGCCCGTCAGGCCAGTACAGCTACACTGGGTAAAAAAAGTGTCAGCCTGTATCACAGTCACTGGAGTGTGAAGCCACATTGGAAAAGATGAAATGTGCTCAGTTGAGTGCTCCCACTGCCTTTGCTGATTTCTCTAAGCCATTAAATCTTAATACAGATGTGAGCCTTGCAGGTCTTGGGGACCAAGACAAGAGCAAGTCATCACATACACAAGCAGGAGGTTTGACCCTACTGAAAAGATTTACAAGAATGACAGCTTATAAAAACCGGTGTTACAAACTCTCAAGTGGGCCACCACTTCAAAGTTCAAGACCTATTTCTGAGGCTCCACTTTCACACAGTGATTTTACCATGTTACCACTACAATGATTTTATTGTTTATCCCTGTCGAATTACAAGTTGTTTACACTTACCTTGGGAGTCTGTCTGCTTCTGTTGTTGTAGGTGGGTGGATAAATATCTGCAAAGAAACAAAAAATGTCAAAGTCTGAAACAAAATGACTTGCCTTTCTAGCCTCTTGGTGACATATCCATCACAGTGCTATAAACAAGAGGGAATTCCTGGATTTTTTTTTTTTTTACTTTAGCTGATCTACTGTACAAAGTACTGCAATGTGTACTGCAATGGGTATTCTGAGATTTAAAAAAACAACAAAACAACAACCACTGCTTCAAATCCATTGTAGAGTACATATTTGGTAGGCTCACAAAAGCTGCTCAATTTATAACAGGGAGGAGGTCATGGGATTGTCATCAGAAACCCATGACATTTCAGAGTAAAACATATGTTGGTGGCCTGTGTAGAAGTCAACATGAACACATATTTAAATTGTTCAATTGTTTACTTTATTTACACATTTTGTTTCCTTCTCGCTTCCTCCTTTTGTACTGCAAGGATAGATCATATGTTGGAGTGCATGTTTTGTATTAAAACTTTTAGGTTGTACATTTTAAATACCATTTACCTATAAAAAAAAAAAAATTTAAACACCACAAATTTTACCTCCACTCCAAAAAACTTAAGCAAATACTTGAGTGGGGAAATTAAATTCGTGGTCTTTCCACACCTTGCTGGCCGAGCATGTACATTCATTTATCATTCCACTGATGTTTCTTGTGATTCAATTAGTCGAGGGTCCATATTCTCATCAGATGAATTTGTGACTCCAATCGCCATAGTCTTCTGAAAGAAACATAAATTTCACCATATCCCATGTCACAAAATAACTATACATGCATTATACAAGATTATTTAGCCTACCACAGCAGCTCATCCCACAGCTGATAAAATAGCCTCAGGCACGATTCTCATTATTTAGCACAAATGCACGTTAAGCCCACATAGAAACATTAATGCTTTTCATTAGTGTTGAAAAACGAGAACAAAAACTTTTGAGGACCTCAGATGGAACCTGTTGCATAGTAGAAACATCTAGCAAATACTATGAAACCACATATTTTCAGGCATTCCCCGCGCTCGCCACCCTCTAACAGTTTATGTTGCCTTCCTCTGCTGGCTGTGAGTCCGCCTCATCCCACCTGCCTGCGTCCTGTGCTGCAGCACAGCAGTACTGTCAGCGTGTCCTGACTGTACCTCAGGACAGATGCCAATTTCACATTGCCCAAAAATAATCACTGTCCAGCCTTTGCACTGCATTGTTTAAAGACTCGCTTTTGGTTACGATAGGTAACTTGCTAGGTAGCTAAGTTGCTAAGGATGGACTCTAAGCGAGACAAAGACCAAGGTAAGTTGTGATGGAGAGCTTGTTGCTACGTCGTTGTGCTATTAGCCACTAATGGCTCACGCAAGCTAGCTACCCTTCGGGTCAGTTGGCTGTGGCTAACAACGTAGCCTTCGTTACAAGACATTTTTCCGTGTTTTAACATCTGAAAGACCAAGAGCCATTTTATTAAACAACCCATCCACTTGCATTTCACTTAACCATCTTCATAAAATCCCGAAGTCATTGCTTTACGACATCCATAGCTACAAAACAGCTAGCTAAATAGCTACCAACCAACATTAACAGTTAGCTAGGAGCATCAACTGGTAGCTGGCTATCACACTAAGCTACACTATTATCACCTTAACCGATGCAGGCTGGACAGGTGTTTGATAAACCATCACATACCAACCTCCCCATCCCCAAAACATTTTTCCACATCCCTCCTTGGAAGTTATACTAACTATTGCCTGTTAATCTTGGTGTAACGTTAGTGAAATGACGTGTTGATGTAACGTTAAAAATGAACATATCACTGGGGAGGCTGCAAAATAAATAGACCCTAGCATCACCATATTTCAGTTATCTCTGGTTAACATGAGTCTTCCCTCTAAAGATAGTACTCCTTAGGGTTTCTGCAATTCAGTGTTTCAGTCATCCAGTCTCATGAAAGTATCCATGTGTACAATGAGTGATTCAGCCCAAGGAAATGAAACCAAATATAACTCGCCCCATCGTTATTCATGCATGCAACTAGCGAGCTAATATCATAGGCAAAGCAAAGAATAGCACATCTCCCTGTTTCTGACCCTTTCATAAGAAGCAGGAAGAGAATGCACAATGTGCTTCCAGATATTATCATTGTCCACTATTTGAATTGGTAAAGATTTCTATTTATAGATGGCTGCATGGCTTGTCTAGTTATTCCTCTGTGAACAGAAGAGACACAACCCTTCCAGCCATCAGCTCTTACTGCATTAATGACTCACTAATATAGTGTGCGTTTGTGTTGTGCATACAGGAATAGACAGGTCAAGTTGTGTTTTGCAAGTTGCCTTCCTCTGCTGGCTGTGCAGTCTTGTTTCTCTTTTTATTTCAGATGCAGAGTTTGAGAAGATAACTGCTGTGCTGCTCAAGTCCCGGACAGGCGAATTTGATTTGGAATCTATATTGTTTCTCAAATTCAGAAGTTATGGTAAGAAGAAGTCAGTATATCAAAATAGCTAGTCTTTTAAAATTTTTATATATGAATTCTTGTTAAACATGGTTGAATGGATGTCTTGCAGGAATACATGATCTTGGATGCATTGGAGAGTGCATAAATCTAGAGAGACTGGACCTTTCTGGAAATAAAATCACAAACTTAGCTCCTCTCGCATCTCTTCGGCTTCTTGCTGTACTCAATTTGTCTGCTAACAGGATTTCCAGTTTAGGTAAGAATTCAGGTGAAGAGTTTTTTTTTAATTCTTTACTGTGTAAGTGCTTATGAAAAATATCTCCCACTACTGAATTTTTTTTTTTTTTAATTCCTTTGCTAATTTCAGAGCCCCTGTCCAGTTGTGATAGTTTACAGAGCTTAAACGTGGCTGGTAATGTCATATCCAGGTACTGTGCAATTGCAGATAAAGTGCTTACATTAGCTGAATACTAATGTTTGCTAATCTGTCACTACTTCAAATATTTTACTGCATACTTAAATTTATTCTTTAAATTAATTAGTATAAGATCTATCATATCCATTGTTGTAGTTCATCAAAATATTCAGCTCCTTCTGGTTAGATCACTTGATCAGTGATCGCTTGAAAGAGAAATATTCTGAACTGATTATGTAAAAATGTCTGTTTTCTCTTTCAATAGCATTGAAAACCTGCATTGCCTTCAGTCTTTGAGAAAGCTAGAGAGTATACGCCTAAAAGACAACACTTACAATTACACCAATCCAGGTGAATTTCAATTAATTAACTTGTTTGAAAACCAGAAAACTAGACCAGTGAGACCCTTATGACCTTTTTCTGTTTCAGTGTGCAGGAACACATCTTATAGAACTTTACTTCTTGAGATGTTCCCCAACATCAAGGTGCTGGATGGTGAGACATTTTATTGGATTTGTCCTTTTGCATATCTGTAACAGTCCCACCACCTTTGGACTGTGCAAAGTTCTCTGTGCATTTTCTGTTTCAATTATAGGTGAACGAGTGGTTGGACGTGGGAGTGACTTGTACCAATTATGCAAAGACATTGACGATACCATCAAAGGTAGTTTTCCAGTGTATCGTGATTGACATTCCTTTGAATGTCTGCACATTTTGTCCTTTCTGTAGATTAAGTTAGGATTATTTTTGAATACGCAATTTTCCAAAGCCATAACTAGCAGATCCATCATGATATGCTTATGTTTGACCCTACTTTTTGAGGTTAATACTTTTTATTTTTCTGTAGACATAATGTACAAGTTAGAGTATGTTTGACCCTGCTTAAATAAAGGCGCCCTTGTTCATATAAATGTCACTGACTTGAATTGTTGTGATAAAGGAATTGTCCTTTTTCCTATCAACAAACAGCTGGTATGTACAAGAATGGACAGGTTCCTGAACATCCTGATTGCAAGCCATGGGTAGAGGATAGTTATTGGGAGATAAAGAGATCAAACAATGCCATCATTGATGAAGCCTACAAACAGTTCAATGGTAAGAAGTCTTCTGTTTCCCAGAGCCATTTTGTTTGTTATCAAACATCAAAACTTGACTTTGGTGCTTATAAAATCATCATATTTTTCATTTTTCACAGATGTTCTTCATGAATGCAGACTCCTCAACAACAGAGCAACACACATCATTTCACAAACTGAAAGATCTCTGAGCCTAAAGAAGCAGCCAAAGCAGTATGCTGTCTGAAATGGGCTAATTGGACACGTTTATGTGTGATGTTTCTTTTTTGTGATATGATAAAAATATCATGGCTATATGTACTGTAGGTTTTTCAAATTATTAAGCTATATCCAAATTCTTGACTAAGCATCATTGCCAGACATATGCTTGGTGTTGCATTGTGAGGCCTGTTGAAGTTTTCTTGCATCCTATGCATTAGGTTTCAAACCTTTGTCCATACTGACACCCCTCAGTTTGGTTCAAAAATGTGTTTACTTGCACAGTGTGCATTTTGCACCATGCTGTAACCTGCATTTATGCTGAAAGCTATGCTGCTTTAGAATTTGTATGTTTTCAATGATTCAAAGCTTTTCCATTTTGCATTGCTGGATCATTTTGGGATCTAATTTGTCCCATATTGTACGCTTGCTTTGGAAGTCAAACTTTTTGCAAAAAGTGAAAGATTTGTTTCAGCTGTTTCTACTTGTTTTATACCATAAAGTTTATTATGTGTATAACCAACTGGTCAAAAATTACAGTGTTTATAAAGATCTATTGTATTTAAGATGTCTTTTGTTTCCCCTTTATATAGTATACTTTTGGAAAACCAAATACACTTTAAAAGCATACATCACAACCAGAGCCAAACAGATATATTAATTATTTAGTCCTGGGGCAAACAGTCATGTAGCAAAATCAACATTTTGTCAAGACTGCTTCGTTAAAAATCATCTTAACGCTCTTTCTAACATGTCCAGTTTAATACCTGTCAGCAGAGTGGTGCTTTATAAAGCGCACAGATGAAGAGGAAGTGCAACTGTCAATGTGCACAAGCACTCGATTCTCAAAAGAAGTTCTCTGGCTCCCCTTGGTGGAGATACTAAATACGGCAGGCAACTCCACTACTATCCTGAGTCTACTGTCAAGTCAAGTGCGAGCTGAGTCAACTCAGCCAGACATAAAGAATAAGAGTGGAAAGTTGACCTGCTCTTAAAATGCGCATCATAATTTGTCATCAGTGTGGAGAGAGACAAGAAAATGTGTGTATCTCAGACACAGAACAACGAAGAAATCTAAATGCTTGGCTGGACAGTGACTTTACTATGGAAGGAAAGTATAGCTGCGAAGAACAAAGTGTATAGGGTATGCAACACCATGTATAACGGGGTTTATTTTGAAAAGTAGTACCGGAAGTGTAATTTGAGTTCCGGTTGATCAGAGTGCTGCAGAGCGCTCTTGTCACATCCAGGACCGACCTTGGCTAGCTAGCTAGGATGGCAGGAAACGCGTGGAGGTCAGCGGTAAGTAATGGACAAAGTATTTCTTGACTTTAACGTATTGAACCACACTTTGCAACGAGTCAGGTAATCAGTTAAATGACAATGAAAACAGTATGGCAAAGACCTTTCAGTAATCTTCACGGTGCGAAAGGAAAACGTGCTAGCTTAATTAGCGTGTAAGCTACATGCTTGCTGTAGCTATAGCAACCTGACTCCTGCTAAAGTTACCGAGCTAGTAGCTCGCGTTATCTAACATTTAATAACGGAAAACTGATAACTTGGCCCATGTCAGATATTACAATATCCAGGGTAACTTACGTTTGATAACTTACTGATGGGTAATGTCAACACATGTTTATTAAATGTCCTCTACTTAATATCTACAGATTCTTAACCTACTGAGGAAGTGGGGTTTAATCAAGGCTCAGGAAGTAAGCATATGACGTTTTGGTTGGCTATCATAGCTAGTGAGGAAAGTGTTAGCTAGCCGCAAGAACACTCCCTCGGTAGTTTAAGGGCAAATCTGGAATGGGCACTTTGGTTTGCTAACCCGGCTTCTAAACTGGCGCTGCTGATGTTGTAATTTAGGTCTGCGGTTACTGCAATTCAGCTAAGCACGATTGTGCCTTGGAGCCAGCCCTATGTTACTTGAGTTGCGCTCTGGCCCAAAGCCAAGGTCACCTTTCGACTTGCCACAGTTTTTGGCCAGTTTGTTTCATTACAGTGTTATCATCCCCTTTGCTTTGCTGTCTGTCATTTATCTTATCTGTACGTGACGGATGGGCATCCTCATCATCAGTCAAGGCTAGCTGACTTGCTAATAAGCATGCATGACTATTTGACAAGCAAATAATGCCCCACCCCGACACTGTATTAACAGTATATTAACATGGCATTTAAATAGATTTATAATCCCTGCTGTGTCTCGGACATGACAAAAATTAGCGCTTCCTGAATGTCCGTTGCAGATCGGCCCTATTAACTCCTTGCAGCTCTTGTAGATCCAGACACTATCTTGCTTGACAGATTACTGAGTCGGCTCACTAATCTCACAAAGTCGAGTTTGGCTTTGTCAATTTAATGTGGCATGAACAGTGTCCTGCATGTCATATTACAATTAGGTTAACCAGAATGGCCAATAATTGGTGGAATGTCCGTTTTGAACAATGAGATTGCATTGTAAGCGTAAAGTTTATATGCCACTGTTGAGATCAAAGGATATGTTGTATACTGAAAAGATATTAGACTGTACCAATGTTGGCTCATTCTAGGCTACTCCTAGTTATGTTCACTGCTTCAGTAAACTGTGCTCAATGCCCAGAATCCTCACATTGGAATAGTGTTCTAATTTTTAGCCTTTTACCAGTAAATTTAAAACAAAAACAATATTCATAACTCAAATTCATAGCAAACTGAGGACAGGGTGGGAGGCTGCAGTTTCAAATGGGATAGCTGCTCTGCACAGTTTGCATAGATTCCTAATACTTAAGTTTTGAGGGCAATCAATGTGATGAAACTGAGAAGTGACATCTGGATTTAAAAGGGCTTGAGATATAATTGTTTTAATACCTTAGAAACACTGTTTCCATAGTATCTTAAGGTTAAGTGCAGTAAAAACTAGGCTGAATGCAAATTTATTGTTATGCCCACAGCAATATGGCAATGTGCATATGTTATGTGTGCACATAGAATTATTTACAGGCATTTTTGGAAGAGTATTTTTATTCCAAACAATCTGTG
>OMKZ01042674.1:0-13084 GCA_900302535.1 Neoniphon sammara
ATACCCTCAATCACAGACATACAATTACAATAAAAGATTTCAAATATTCCTTAAAAAATACCCCTAATGTTTTGTTTAAAATGTTTTTCCGGTAAATTTCTCATGAGATCAGGTAAACCATTCCATAACTTCACAGCTTGAAAACAAAACATCCTTTTACCAGTTACAAGCCTCGTCCTGGGTGAAACATAATCACTTGTTCTCGATGCTCTTGTACTGACTAAATGTCTGTCTTTCACCTGCTGGAACCAGCTTATCAACAGCTTTGGCTTCTTTTTAACATGTAAGTTAGGAAATAATTGCAGAACATTTCTAGCTATTATATCCCTGATATATGACCACTCTAGTTTTTGGAATCGCTCTTCAGTAGGAGTATCATTTGGACATCTAAGAATAATTCTTGCAGCCTTATTATGTGCAGGTTGGAGTCTACTTATTTCTCCCACTCCAGCATTACCCCAAACGGCAGCACAATAATTCACCTGACTCGTAATTAAAGCGTGGGTCACTTGTCTTAATATTTTTGTGGATAAATATGCGACTATTCTACCAACCATAACAGTAGTCTGAACCAACTTCTTACATAGATTAGATATGTGCAGTGTCCAAGACAGTTGACTATCGAGTTGAACACCTAACAGTCTAGTTTCACCTATTAGTTCTATCATTGTACCATTTATCATGAGCTGCAAACAGGGCAGAGTTTGCTTCTTCCTCACAGAACCTATAAGCATTACTTTTGTTTTCTTTATATTCAGTACGAGTTTGTTCATATCAACCCAATCCTTAATTGTTTACAGGTCTTGCTGTAGTGATGTATGTATATCTACACATGAATACCCCGGTACATACACAGTAGTATCATCCGCAAAAATTGTCATTTTTGATCGGACTAGAGCATATGAAATATTATTTGTATATAGCAAATAAAGGAGAGGCCCAAGACAACTGCCTTGAGGTACGCCACACTGTATATTCAGAGGAGAAGAATAAGTTCCATTTATAAAAACCAATTGTGCTCTTTCAGATAAATAGTCATGAATCCAGTCAAGAGCAGTTTGTTGGAACCCATAATGAAGGAGCTTTTTCAATAATATACTATGATCTACCAAATCAAATGCTGCACTAAAATCCAACAATAGGACACCAACATTTTTTCCCAAATCAATCTGTTCTAGCCATTGATCTGTCATCTCAATGAGAGCAGTCGCGGTGGAATGGTCCTTACAGTATGCATGTTGATTGGCAGAGAATAAATCATTAGTTTCCATATATGACCAAATCTGAGCACTGATTATGCTTTCCAATATTTTACTCAGAGCAGGTAAAAGACTAATTGGCCAACTGTTCTCAGGTGAGACAGGTTATTTACCATTCTCTGGAATTGGACATAGCTCAGCTTTCTTCCATACTCTAGGGAAATGACCAGTGTCAATGGATCAATTATACAAATACCTCGAGGGGGCAGTGATCTGGGGTGTAGCATACATCAATAGCCTGTTGTTCATTACATCATAGTCTGCAGCTTTCCCATCAGGAAGTGACTCCAGCAATTTCATAACCTCTTCAGTTGTAACAAAGGAAAGAGAAAAAGTGCATGTTTTATTTAGCATGATGTTGTTGTCAATCAGATCATTGAGAGTATCTTTAAAACTGGAAGAATCTGTCATTTTTCTTAGTCTGTTAATTTTGTTTTCAAAATAAGCAGCATAATGACTGGCAACATCAGCAAGCTTTGTGATCATACTTCCATTCTCCTCAACAAATGATGGATACGGTGCAACATTTGTGCAACAATCCTCCGACTGTATTCCATGTTTTTTGTTTTTTGTTTTTTTTGAGTCATTTCCACACTCCGTGAACACTTTTCCATAAAAAGAGGTCTTCTTACTGCGATTTAATTTCAGTGCATAATTGCGTAATTTTCTGTTGGTCAGATTCTAAATTTGATTTTAAAAATGTAACCTTTGCCTCATTTCTTTCCATAAATACTCTTCTAAGTTCATCATCTATCCATGGAGCAGAACAAGCCTTAACAGTCCGTTTCCTAATTGGAGGATGCCAATTCATCACTTTGGTTAAGAGTTCAGTAAAACATTCAGAGGCATGATCTAAATTGTCCTCTAAAAATATTAATTCCCAGGGACATGTGGCTAAATCCTTCTTAAATTCCTCACAATCAAATGTTTTAAAACTCATCTTTACTATTATTCTAGGTGGTCTCTTTGGAATCTTAGATATTTTAGTTATGGATACACAATTGTGGTCTGACCAACCAACAGGAAACACACACGCACTTGAACACTGTTGTGGTACACTGGTAAAAATCAGATCAATGCATGTCTCAGTGCGTATGCCATTCCTTATAGAACATCTTGTTGCATTCCTAACCATCTGTTTCAAATTACGCCCCTCTGTAAATCTCAATAACTTTAGTTTTGTTGCTATTTTTATTATCACACCAATTTATATTCAGATCACCCATAAAAAACACTTCCTTATTGTCATTAGTTGCATTATCTAGACTAGTACATAAGTCATCTAAATAGTTCACATTTGAGCAAGGGGGTTGATATGCACACCCAATTATTAGAGGTTTTTGATAAGGTAGATGTATCTGTACCCATATAGCCTCAAGGTGATTCATTGTGAGATCATCTCTCTTCATAAAAGGCAGATGATTTTGAATATACATTGCCACACCTCCACCATTCCAATTCCTATCCTTTCTTATAAAATTATACCCATCCACATGGACATGTGCATCAGTGATAGAACTATCTAGATGTGACTCAGTGATAGCTAGAACATGAATATTGTTCTTCAACATTTATGTGTGCAATATGTAATCCCTTCTTAGGTAGTTTTAAATTCACAGAACCAATTTGAATCGTTGAATTTGCCATAGTTTAAAGACCTGCATCAGATATCCATTCACATCAAAATAACCAGGGAATTATTTTGGGATCACGATACAGTTGAATATTTATGTACAATTTGTCTCTCACTAAAGTGACTCGATCGTTTCGAAGTTTGTGTTCTTTCATGATGGGATAGAGTACCTTCCTCCTGTTGATGACTTCATGGGGAAATTGATCATTCATTCCAGACTTTGTGCCTTTAACTTGTTTTCCTCAACTTTTCACCAGCTCTTTATATTTAAAATGCAACAATGGCTCTTGGTCTGTCTTTCAAAAATTTACTCATTCTGTTGACTCGGGAGAAGGTGACATCTTTTACCACTTCACTTGGCAGTTTCAAGTGTACAGTCATGAAGGTCTTTACAACAGTTTCACAGTCAACACTGTCCTCCTCGGCAATTCCTGAAAAAAACAGGTTGTTCCTCATAGAATGACACTGTTGATTAAGCAGGGTTTCCAACATGCGATTGTTCTCCTTTTCAAGCACATTCACCCTGCTCTCCATATCCTGCACAGATTTCTTTAGGTTCCTGTTATCACTCAACAGTTCATCAATTTGCCACTGATTGTATTCAAGGCCAGCTTTAAGTTGATTCAAGTCTTTCATCATAACCTCCAACACTTTCAGTTTAGCAAGTCTATCATTAATTGACTTCAGGAGCCCAATCTCAACCTCCATGACCTCATCAGCTTCATCCTTATCACTTGCTTCTTCAGAGCGTGGTCTTTTAGAAGTTGATTTGGTGGCATCAGCTGCAACAGCTTGCCACTTTTGCTTAGTTTTCCTCTTCCTCTTTCCAGTAAGATAACTGGGTGAGCTTGCTTGTGGCATTTCCATCCGGGCAAGTTGATATCTCTCCGCAATATATTGCTCAAGGGATGCTATTGTTTCAATTGAATCCAGCTTGTCACAAAAAGGGGTATTCACAGGTCTTGTTCAGGACTAGGCCTGACTAGGCCTCACCACACACCATCAGCCCAGGCCTCATGCAATCAATCAAAAATCTCCAAGTGCAAAAATCATCTACAGCAGTTGGTCATCTGAGTGCACTATACAACTTTTAAAAAAGGATTGACTTAATATTGACTAAAAAATCCTTAAAATATTCACCAAAATACAAAAAAATCCAGAGAGGAACAAACAATCCAGCTTCAATCCAGTCTGAGCAGTCTCAAGGCCAAATCAAATGTTGTGTAATGCCATCATTCAGGCCCATGAGACTTTCTGGGTGAATGTAAAGGTCTGGATGAGCTTGGATGGAGTCATCACAAATGCATTTGCTGACCAATGTGAAGACAGCAGCAGATGTGTCTGCAATCTGTGGCTAATCAACTCCTCTACCTGGAATGTGCATAATGAAAGTATTAAACTATTTAGAGGGACAAGACTGAAAAAAACATACTTTAAGCCAGCTGTGCATGCCTGAGAAACTCCAGGCTTTGAAGTGTTCCAATTCTAGCCTGGGAGTACATGAAGGCAACTGTGTCTTGTGTTGTGTTGAAATAAGTGTCATGATCCTCTGCTACGAGTGACAGCACATCCTCTCATAGTCTTAAAGGAATACTCCAACATTTTGGGCAAAATACCCTTTTTCCGACTTAACCCGACTAAGACGATGTTTGATACCATTTTCACCTTTGTATGTCCACTGGTTCAGTTCCTATAGGTAGCATTTCATGTTAGCTTAGCATAAAGACTTAAAGTCTACAGTTTAGCTTAGCTCAATCAAAGTAAAAAAAAACAAAAACAACAACAACAACAACAACAACAACAAAAAACCTTACAGCAACTTATTTACATTGTGTAAATAAGACAGCTTCGGAGTTGCTGTAAGGCTTATTTTTTCACTTTGACAGAGCTAGGCTAATGACTCGTGTAGACTTCAAGTCTTTAAGCTAAGCTAACACGAAATGCTAACCATTGGAACCAAACCAGTGAACGTACAGAGGTGAAAATGGTATCGAACATCTTGTCTCAGTCTAGGTAAGTTGGAAAAATAGTATTTTGCCAAAAAAGTTGGAGTATTCCTTTATTTGGGTCCACTGAAATCTGAAAGATTTGATTTCAATAGCAGGTTGAAATAGGTCCGCTCAAGCATAAATACAGAAGATCTTTTTGCCTCTTCAGTGACAAACAGACAAAATGCCTACTGGATGATGGGTTTTTCTGAAAATGTAAGAATGCAAGAACCAAAAGTGCTGTAACATCATGAAGTACAAGGCATGAGAGGACATGTGTCTGCATATTGAAAAGGACAGGCTTACTTGCTGCTTTTTGGCCATAAATACTGTGCAGCAGACAATCAAAGCTAACCTACTCATTCAGAGCAGTTATTTTATTGTTGTCTGTCCTAGATGGATTTAAGTTGTAAGTATTCTCCTAATGTCTGGGATACTCACAATTTCCATTCATGAGTCAGTGTTTATAAATAAACCGATATATCCTATTTAGGAGGAACCTGCATATTACAGATGGGCTTTGCTAATATAATCTGGAATACTAAGGCACATAAACATCTCATTTACTTTCCAGGGTAATATTCAAATTATGCTGTTTATCCGCATACGGGGATGTTTGAGAATGGCATATGAAGATGCACACAAACAGTATTTTCATGAATATGAACTTAACTGCAGTGCAGAGTGGATGTAAATGTAATCAGTGTCTGTTCTGGCTACAGAAACTGAAACCCTGGATAGGCTTCATCACTCAGGGTGGGAAGAGGCAACAAAGTGATGTGGGCTATCTTTGTCTGTAGAGTGATGGTAATGTCATTTTGAAACGAAACTCCTTATCATATTAACAAACTGTCATCTGCTATGCTCGAGTCTAATCAAGTAGCTTCATGGCTCAATGCCTTGTTCACACACACACACATGCACACACACATGCACACAGACACTCATATATAAGAGGTCAGGTACTAATATTCCTTTTGCTATTCTTCTTCCACTCTCTAATCACTTCTCTTTTGTTACAGAGCTAACTCTAATCAGAATGCTAATCATTTCTCTTTTCTAACTGAAATTCTACTGACTGTTAGTGTCTTTTCAGTTGCTTTCCGTTATGAGCGACAGAGCCATTACACAGGCAGTGGATAGGAGAGATTAACAGAGTCTTGTCATATGGAGATCTTGGTTTTTGTGCTGCAGTGAATTCCTGACAAAATTATTAAAATAATATAAAAGACATGATTTTCTGATTGTCTCTGTACCAAGACTAGAGAAGAATGAATATCATTTTGCTCGCTTTGTATTTTTTTTAGTTTTCTTTGGAAAACATTAACTGTACACATGCTTTGACTGAAGTATTATACTTTGGTACATTTTGCAGTTTGACCAGTCACACCAGAAACTAGCCAATCCAGAGGTGGCATGTGAGGGAAACAAGGCAAGGGGAAATCAGTGAATATCATAAGATCCAAATCCATGAACTAGTCCTGTTTAAGTTCACAGTCCTGCTAACATTGTTTTAGCAAGTTGGTGAACAAAAGGCGTGTTTTTCAAAAACTACCACTAACATGCCCCCTAACCTGTTTCTCATTCATGTGTCACTTTTATTTATTTATTTATTTATTTATTTATCTATCTTTTCAGTTAAAAGAACCTGGTTTAAACTCTGTCCTGTCAGACTTTATTATTTTCATAACGCATGGATTAATTCCAGTCCTGCTCTGTAGCAGCTTAAGCTTTGTTAGGTTAACATGGCTCAGACACATTGTATCTGCATCAAATCTACAATACAATACAATATGAAGTACACACTGTTCTGAAACCTTAAGAGAAAAACTGTTTCATTGTTAGTGATTTTTAATCTTCAAACGTGCCCAAGTTTTATTTGCAAAATGAGTTGAAATAAGCCACACCCACTCATACAAACTTAGAAAAATATTCTAGACATTGCTTACTACTTTCTTGCATTTTCAAAGAGGGAAACAGACATATTTTTGAAGCTCAAGTAACTTTTTTAAAAAAAAATATATATCCTAGGTAGTGTTTTAAAATGATCAGATTTTGTTGGTTTTAGGAAGTAGTAAAGTGCAGCATCTGACTCTCCTCTTCCTCTTGCGTCAGTGCAGTGCAACAGTGGAACAATAAATAAATCCCTGCCGTTTCTGTCGGCTTGTATCATAGAGGATTCGCCGAAGCAGCGTCGTTGCACAGCATGGCACGGCGCAGCGTAACAAGGCAACACACACTGCTGTGAATACTAACAAGAGGTTGTGTGAGGGAAAACAAGACGGTGGAAATGACAAATAAATCCCTGCTGATATTTCTCCCGAAACCAAATCCGAGGGTTCATAACAGTGGAGACTCAGTGATTCAACCGATATGCAACATCAGCCGTTAGACGACAACACAACACACGCAAGCCGCCATGAATACGGAACAGCGAGTCATCTTTAATTTAAGGGAAGGAAACACTTAAACTTTGCTTTCTGTTGAAGCCTTATGGTTTCTTGTATCCAGTTCCAAAACCTGGAACTGTTCGGTGAGGTTGCCAAGGGTGCTGCACCTCCTCACCTCCAGGCCATGGCTGAGCTCGACACCTCTGTTACTACTCACCACTTAGCACTACCATCCCCGCACTGACCTTTCTCTTCACTTCCACTTCATTTCTCCCCGACCCTCCACCTCTGTTCGTGTCCGATCGTACTCCTGCCTTGTCAACCTGATCCCTTGGAAAAACAGAATATTTCACTGAAGGCCCGTTCTGAGTGAAGGCTTCTTGTTTGAGCAGTGTTGTGAACATAAGGCGGCTATTTGATTGTGACTGCTCCAGGTAAGATGCTTTAGACACGATATGTAAGTGAGATGTGAATTCAATCATTTAGGAGCTGTGAAAAATTTTTTTTAAAGAGGTAGGCAACTTGGATGGTAAATGCATTGTCAGGATTCTCATCAGATGAGGTATTTACTCTTGGTTTTAATAATGCTTTAATACCTGCTGGTCCCATCAGTGGGTTCATCATTGCTGTGCAACCAAGCTTTGCTCAAACCCACAGAACTTTTAAATTCTAGTGCAGACCCCAAGGTTTCTGAAGATCTCAAATATGTCCAGGGAAATGTGTATTCAAGTGATGCACAAGACATTTAGGCTTTATGGCTGTAGCCACAACTGGCATAGCCGTACAACATAGGAAAGAAAATGTTTTTCTAACTTTGAAGCTACTTAAGGGGAAATTTGAGGGAAAGTAAGGTATTAAGGGGTTCAAGCATATACGTATAACCAGAGGAAGTGACTTTCCCATGGAGCGAAAGATAAGTCTGATTCTATTGTTTATACTGGATACACACTCAATGCCAGGTGTAAATGTAATCCAACTAAATGTCATCTGGACACAATCCAGATAGAACGCATATGTTAATATCATGTGGAAAGGGAGCCGCTGAGTCCTGGGCAACTCTGATAATACAAAAGTGTGGAAGGTGTCCAAATCAAACTAAAAGCAAGATGGTCCAACATGCTCCATTTTTGTTCAGGTAGGAATTAGCTACATCTGATAGAGACCCATGGGGAACTTGTTTCTTAACAAGTATTGATTTAGTGTCTTTTGCAGTTAGTCGATGTACTAATTACTAGGATGCTCTGCAATTAAACACTGAGATCAGTTTCCCAATAAAACATTTAATAAAAACATGTTGTTTGCAAGTTGTACGTTCATTAGTGTGTATCTGCAGGCTGTTTGATGTTCAGGTAGTTTTGAACAGCCGTCCCAGAGCCATATCAGCTCTGAGTGAACAAACAGCTCTTGTCAACTCCAAATAATTGCCACAGAAAAAGCGGCGCTAATTAACGCTGGAATATTGGTTTTGCTCATATCCACACATCTGAGGGTGCTAAACAAGACCAGTGTGTCCTTTGAACATACATGTGTCACTTGAGTGTTGATGTGACCTTTTACCTTTTTCCAGATTCCAGAAACCCTTAACAACAGCAAGCGTGTATCGACAGGTTGAAAGCTGCGACTCTGCATCATACGCTGTTGATACCAGCAGATGGAGTAAGTCACGCTCGCTCTCTCCTTTTGCTTTTTTTATCTGTGATACTGTGATATGGAGCAGCTAACCTCAACCCAAATCCTAACCCTAAAATAGCCCTTTAAAAAACTGAACACCAGCAACATGCCTTCACTTTGGAGGGTTTCCCCCCTATCCTTGTGAGAACATTTATTCCTCCTTAGTAGAAGCACACACACACACACACACACACGCACGCACGCTCACCTCTCCTTCTCGAATCCTTGCTAGTGCATTTGATGTATCCACCCTGACAGAATGGGAGCTCCTCAGCAGTGGAGTCCATGGAGAGGAGACGTGAAACTGTCGCACATCAAACGCACCTGAAGGATTTCCAGACCTAAGACTCTCTCTCTCTCTCTCTCTCTCTCTCTCTCTCTCTCTCCCTCTTTCAGCCTTCCCTCTGTCCAGTCTTCAGTAGAGCACATTAAAGCCTGCCTGCCTTTGCTGAGGCCACAATATGTGCACTCTTTCTGAGGTATTTTAAAGTAATAATCCACGACGAATATATCTGCTTTTTCTCTGCTTATTTTTCTATGTAATTTCCAGGTATTCGTGTTAAAATGCCAAGACAATGCCACAAAGGCAACAGACCCTTTTCACAGCCGCCATTTTGACGTGAAATTGGTAAAAACAGGTGTTACTAACGACATTAATGAAAGTTCTGTTCCATTTAGGTACAGAACCTTAATTAAGGTCCTGAGCAGCACGAAGACATGATTTGCCTGTTGAGGACTTTGTAGCCGCAGCCCAATGCATAGATGCAATCAGAGCCTTTCACCGGCCAACAATAGGTCAACAGGTGTGCCAGTTCGCCAACAGTGTGAAAGCTCGCCTCCGTTTATCGCCCTGTGTCTCCTTCTCTGATCAGTTGGTCAGACTTTAAACCTTGTTAAAACCTCCGTAATAGAAATATAATAGAATAATGAATAATGTTAATAGAAAAAAAAATGGAACTGAATAATTAATGCTAGTGTTCCATGAGGACGGCTGGTTTTAATTTGGCCCAGCCTCCTAATCCTGGCTGCTCCGACTGCTTATTGTGTGGAATGATGAGAAGTGAAATAAGCCGTTGTATCTTAATTAGTCAAATCCCTGATGGGAGGGGGTATATTCAGTGTTATAATATATATAGCTCATGTATGGTGAGATATAGAGTGTCTCTCTCTCTCTCTCTCTCTCTGTGTGTGTGTGTGTGTGTGTGTGTGTGTGTGTGGAATATTGCTAAGAGGAACCTTGGCTAGTTACTGTAGCAGATACAGGTAAATACTATTTCTCTGCCAGTAGTTTTGATATAAATGTATTTTAATGTCTATAGTCCCTGGGCGTGTCATGTACTATTTTTTTTACTTTTCAGTTCAAAATAAACAAAATTACAGCAGATGAATTTGTAGTTGCTCACCTGAAATAGTTGCTAAACTGTGTTACCAAGGAGCACCAGTGCAAATGATCTACCAGGGACACATGGATGATTCATCACTCATCTGATAAGTTGACTGAAAGAACAATCTACCAAAAATGTGGTGTATTCCTTTAAGACTGAGAATAACATGAGCAATTTCAATCCAAAATGAAAAAGATTATAATTTTTTTGTGTGTATAAATTCTTATATCACACAAAATTTAAACACATAACGGCAGTTTTAAGGAGTAGTTTAACTTCTAAGCTGTATCCTCTATACTTTAAAGACTCTGAAAGACGAACTTCACTTTAATTTAAATAACTTCTCCGGGGGGCAATGTCAATTAAGCAGCTAGTCTCTGAAAACTTATATTAAATGGTGCCAGGGCACATGGAGAACTGTGTGTGTGTGTGTCTGTGTGTGCACGCACATGCACATGTGTAATAATGAGATATGAAATAAGCTATATTACTTTTTAAATATTTAATGTTTGGCTGTGTGCCATAATTTATATTATCCTCATTGATATTATTAAAATACCATTAATCCTATTGGGTTCTAGGAAGAGTCTCAGGCACAGACTATGCTTACTTGCACTGTATAAATAAAATCACACTGACTCATGGTCATTCTTATCTGCTGGTTTGCATGTTATTCCCGTGGCTAATCTCTCCAGGCTCTATTTCCTCAGGGTTACTCTACAGCTTTCTCAGCCTTGAAGGAATACAGCACGTTTCTGGCAGACTGTCCTTTTGGTCAACTTATCAGATGAGTGACGAGAGCACGGACACCAAAATCATCCATGTGTCCCTGGTAGATCATTTGCACTGGCGCAACCTGCTAACACGTTTTAACAACTACTTCAGGAAAGCTACTACATATTCATCTGCTGTAAGTGAAACAGGGAGAGCAGATGCTGCAAGATCAAAACAGTTCATTCTGTGTCATATTTTATGTAAATGTTACTAATCTCCAACTGCCAGACAGAAGCATGCACCATTTAAGATTACTTCCCATTTAGCTTTAAGGCTCGTACAACTTCTCATTTTCTACTTTTGAGATAATACTAGCTTACTATCACCATAATGTATGCTGAACATCTGAGCCAACAATGTGACAGGGGCACATGCATGAATTTCGTGTCTGCGTTCTTTTTGTTTAACCCCTTGAACTCTGATTTTCCCCTTAAGGAGCTTCAAAGTTACAAGAAACATTGTATTTTCCTATATTCTACAACAATGTCTCATATAATAATAATAATAATACTACTAATAATAATACTAATACTAATACTACTACTACTAATAATAATAATAATAATTTACATATTCTGTATCTGCTGGTTGCAGCTTCATTAAAGCTACATCACACTTATACTGAGTGAAATATTCAAAGCCAAGATGCCATTGTTTTATGGCTGCAGCATTACATCAAATAGAAAATATCTACATGTCTCATTATATACACATTTCCCTAGAATTCAGCAGGACATATTTGGGATCTTTGGAAACCTTGGGATCTCCACTATTATTTTAAAAAATTTAAATAAAGTTCTGTGGGTTTAAACAATTTTTGGGCAGAACAATAACAAACCCACTCAGTGGGAATTGCAGAGTTGAAGAGGTTAATGTCTAGATTTACCAACAACCCAGCAAAAAGTACGTTCCTTTGTGACCTGCTTAATGGAAAATGCAAAGAGCAGTATACTGGAAAGAAATTTGAAGTAGAAGTGCAAGCAGTTAAATTAAGGCCTCTTAATTACTTTAGTCTCTTTTGAGACGTCTTACTCAGATTAATACCTGCTGTGACTTACATAGTAATTCACCTGAACTGAGGATGTGTTAGGGATATATGGAATGGATTGGTGGTTGCATGGGTTAATTCAAATTCAGCACAAGTCTTCTTGTTTGTGTCACGGTGTTGGGGGAGGGATGCTATGGATTGAAAATTGATGGCATTTGTCACAGCTAGAGACACACTCAGCATTCAATTAGCATCACTGTAATTATAACTTGTTGAAAATGAATCCAATAATTTGTTTTTCAATGTGATCAGAACAGACATTATATGAAATTATAGTTCTCTGTTAACTCTGCCTTTGAAGAAAACATGGGACATGAGATTTCTTTTTGTAGTACCCCAGCTAAGCAGACCACTACCAGGATAATCAAAGGGGATAAGATTTTAACAAGACTTAGTCACTAAAGGTCAAAGTTTGTAACTGTTTATCTCTGCAGACAATAACAATACAATGTAGACAGACAGATAGATTAAATTAAATTAATTAATTTAATTAAATGTCTTGCATATAAATTAACCAAAATATGGGTGAGCTGTATTTTTTTTTTTTAATTCACATTCTGTTCAAAAAGTGATATAATTAGCTATAGTTGTGAAAGACTCTCTGCTGTCCTGAGAGGAATGGGTTCAGGAGAATAAAGAGGTGGAGGAGATATAGAGGCCGGATAGAGAGAGAGGGATGACATGTGACATCCTGTGAGTTAGTTGCAGCATCCAGATGACCCACCGTATGATCTATCAAGAAATCTTTCTTTTTTTTTCATGAAAGTAAAAGAGCACCATCATCTCCAGCTCTGCATTACCAAGGTGGAACAGAGACAACCTCTGCGCTGGATCCAGACCTGCGGAGATGAAAAGGCCATGTCACCTGAGAGAGCAGAAACAAGAGGGCTGAAACAGGAAAATGCCCTGTGGAGGAAGTACTGAAGACAAGACCGG
>OMKZ01042675.1:1517-15054 GCA_900302535.1 Neoniphon sammara
TTTTTTTTTTTTTTTTTTTTTTTTGCATTTATTTATTGTTTACACAGCAGCCCTGAGCTACTGAAATGCTCACAAAGACCAAAATCCACAGAAATTTGCTTCTCCTCACATTTCATGAGTGAAACAATGCATGTGCGTGTGTGTGTGTGTGTGTGTGTGTGTGCGTGTGTGTGTGTGGACATGGCTGTGGATTTTACCCAGCAGCCTCTGCTCCTTCAGTCCTGTGTCTTTCACTCTGCTTGTCTCCTGTGGAAAAAACTGTCGAGTTCAGAAAAACATCTGAACTCTAATCTTTTATGAACCACAGCAGGTGACAAAAGAAAGATTTTTTTATATGTGGCTGTGAGCAAGTAATCAGATTACTACAGTGTTCACAGTGTGTGTGTGTGTGTGTGTGTGTGTGCGCGCACACACGTGTCCTACAGTCCACGTTATGTTCAAGGTAAAAAAGTCATTTCTGTCCACACATATTTCTTCCAGTGGAAATATTACAGCTCAGCAGGAGAACCAATCACAGCTCCCGTTGGCCTCCAGGGCCCCGCCCCCCTGACAGGGATATAACTATCAATGTGCAACCTTCAGCGTCTTAAAGTCATAAATCGTGTCCATCACTGATAATTATGATTACTGCTAATCAATACCTGAGACAGATGACACATTTCTAATGACAATAATGATCATTTTTGATTCAGACTGCGTTCTGCTGGTTTAGAGGCCAGACAGGATGGTGTTTTGTTTTGGGGCAAAAAAAATTATCCTGCCTTTTGCATGTAAATGTGCTTAAATAAGTGGAGATCCTGTATGAACCTGATTTTCACTGTCAGGTTATTTGATGATTGTGCGGTTTGCACCTTTTTGTCTCTCTGCAGGTTTTCCACCTCGTTTCTTCTGTAAATGAAAGTTGTCGATGTGTTTTGAACATTTTCACTCTGCAGACAGAGATCATGTCTTTTCATACGAGTCAGTTCCAACATGCAGGTGTAAATAAAACTGGAGTCACAGCTTCTGTCCAGACGGTTTTGCTCCTGTTCAGACATCTCAGTGTTTGAGCCAACACGTCGTCTTCATCCCTGTTTGTACCTCGGTGCAGAGCGACTCCTGACAGCAACAGTAACATCAGCTTCAGTTTCAACAAGCAGCCGACAGCGAGGAGGTCAAAGGTCACAGCCGCCTCAGAACAAATGTTCCTGTGATAAAGATGAAGATAAAAATGATGATGATAATGACAAAGGAACTGAGGAGGAGGCGTATGAGGCTTTTCTGGTCTAACAGTCACTTGGTATGATAATTATGACATGATAATTAAGTTCATGCCTGTGATCATTGAGGCTGATTTACATTCAGACTCACAGCAGCAAACATGCAGCTTTACAAGCTCTGCTGTTTCCCTCTGCTCTCACCATGTGACCCCGACACTACAGCCATGTTTTTTATTGGTTTATTATCTTTGGGTTTTTTTTTTTTTCTATCTTAGCTTGGACCTGCTGAGTTTGATTGAACTTGCAGATTTTACATTTACAGACTTACCATGAACTGGAGGAAACCATGTAATGCACCTAAATAAATAAATGGACAGAACTGTGTTCATGTCTTCTAACATATTGAGAACCTATTTTTTCCCCGCTGTATTTCCATGTGGAAAAAAACAAAACAAAACAAAAACAAAAGAAAACAAAACAAACAAACCCTTCCTCTTCCATAAGAGGTTCTGTTGCCTGAAGAAGAACCTTCTGTCCCAGTGCAGAAATGCTCCTGTTAGTGTGAACTGGATCCTTGTCAGGTTCTGTTCTTGTGCTCATTTAATGAAAAAAAGCAAATTACTTATTTGAAGCACATCTTTCATCATCAGGACTGGTGATCTGCAGATGAGAAATTAACATGACAAAAAAACAGGTTGCAGCAGAACGATTGTCAGTGTTGGTCCTCTCCTGTCAGTCTGCACTGATCCGGCCTGTGACGGACTCCGCCCTGCAGCAGAGTCAGCATGTGAATGTCAGGCCTGTGTTAGTTGGTTTGTGCATTTAGACCCCCGGTTAAAACTGCACTAACTGACGCTGAGCCTGCAGCCCCAAGCCCAGCTGAAATGTGCTGCTGTGAATGTTCCAGGTTGTCAGATTGTTCCTAATGAGCATCTTCGTTCTCTTTACGTCAGTGTCAGCTCTGCCGTTTGTTTCCGGCTCATTGGAGGACTAAAGGGACAAAGAGAGCGTGTTGGATTGGCTGAAGGATCGCATGACTGACAGCCAAGTGACTTGGTGATAATGAAATGCTATCAGTGGTATTTTAAGAGCCATGGCCTCTGCAGGACGCTCACTTTCTATTAGCAGAGACGGATCAGCTGCAGATGTGATGTCAGAGTCTCACACAGACCAGGTTTACACCATCCAGTTAATACATCATTACATATGTGAACAATGCCTTAACTATGATAAATATTAAAAAACAAAAACAAACATGCACCAGAACAGTCCATGTGTACAAGATCATACTTTGTTTTTGTCATTTATTCCATGAGCTGGAGTCTATGATGCATGATCTCACTTTTAATCTCCACGTAAACTCATTTTAGCCTCAAATTCAGAACGTTTTAGACATCTTTTAAAGGGTTAATCAGCATTAATTTCTTCAGAGGGAAGAATCAAACTCTGCAAGCAAGAGACACAAGTATAAGTTGATGAAACTGGATTCAAACCTTATCTGCTGTAATAGAATAACCTGTACTGACAAGGGCTGGCATCAGATGGATTAGGATAATAATATATGAAGTTCATCTAATTCTTGCTCACTCACTAATGTGGAGCTCATGTAGCACAGGGGCCAAAGTGTAGTGAATTTTTATTATTATTATTTTGTTTTTATTAACAGACTGCCCTCCTATATAAGATTACAGGACTTCTTTACAAAGCATAAAAATAATACACACTCATTTATACAAAAGAAAAACAGCTGTTTGACTTGTCATATTTTACAGATAAAGTGCACTCTTGCTTTAAGTCCCATGCTTACTCTAAGTAATTTGTTGAAGTAAAGCTCTCATCCATATCAAATCTACCTCACAACTTATTTTACAAAATAAAATGTTACAGGTAATCCCATAAAAAGGACAGTACAAAACAAAATGTGTACTCATGTTCAATTTGCTCTAGATCACGTGTTGGGCAAATTCAATTTTGCTCTTCCTACCAAACCATCTCAATACAAAGAGGTGACATACCAAAGTGTATGATGTCATGCTGTTTATGATGATAATTTACTGGACAGGAAACACAGTGAACCTGCAACATGTGGATGTCAGATGTGTTGTTTAGACGTTTTGTCAGTTTACTGAAGAAGCAGAAACTCGACTGAAATGTTCCCGTTAAAGCAGCAGAGACATCGCCGCTGCCTCCACAGATACACTGCAGCTCTCTCACTGATTACAGGCCCTTTACAGCCCAGATAAGGTTCAGTATTTAAATATCAGTTGTCAGGTATTTGCTGTTGCTTTCCAGCTGTCAGACTTTGTAATGATGCAACAGCCTGTTAAATTTGGGTAAATGAGAGTCCATATTAATGAAAGAAATGGCAGCAGAGATGGTGGACACAAAGCAGAGACTTTGAAATCTGTGATAAAAGTGCCATTGGTTTCTATTTAGAGGCCGTGGCTGAGCGCAGATGAGTCCGGACTGTCTGAGGAGGTGTTGGTGTCGTCTCTCTCTGTCAGCAGTAGCATGCAGCCAGCCAAAGATAAAAAATACTTAAAACCACACTATGAATGTCTATGTCTGTTTATGAATTGCAATCGATATCCTTTCCAAGCTTTACTTTAAAAAAATAAGTTCTGCACAGCACTGCTCCATTTGTATGATATATAGAAAATGTCTGTAAATGTATAAAAAAATGCAGAGTTACAGTCGAGACTGAGCGCCCTGTGGCTAAATGCAGAGGTGTCAGGAATCCCTATCAGGAGGGTAAAAGGAGGAAGATAAGCAGGGAAATGCTCCTTTTCCTAAAATGGACTCTAACAGCCAAAGGTCCTGAAACTGCCCTCATGGTGCTTGCGCATCCTGGGACAAATTTAGCTTGTTTTTTCCAGCATATATTTCCTAATTTGGTCCCCAAGCAGCCTTTATAAAGGACTGCCTACATCGAAGAGCTCTGCAGTTCTACATCAGAATCACCAGGAAAAACATCTGCACTCTCTCTCTAGCTGATTCCCCCTCTGTCTGTGGATCTCTGCCCTCAACCATGGGTGACAGTCTGATGGCTGAGTTTGGGAAGGCTGCTCCTTACCTGAGGAAGTCAGACAAGGAGCGTCTGGAAGCCCAGACCAGGGCTTTTGACATCAAAACTGAGTGCTTTGTTGTTGACGACAAGGTGGAATATGTCAAGGGACAGATCCAAAGCAAAGATGGAGGGAAGGTGACTGTCAAGAAGGAGGATGGAACCACGGTGACTGTGAAGGAGTCCGACGTCCACCCGCAGAACCCGCCAAAATTTGATAAAATTGAAGACATGGCGATGTTCACCTTCCTCCACGAGCCCGCTGTGCTGTTTAACCTCAAAGAGCGTTACGCCGCATGGATGATCTACACCTACTCGGGGCTCTTCTGTGTAACAGTGAACCCCTATAAATGGCTTCCTGTCTATGATGCAGAGGTGGTGGCAGCCTACAGGGGGAAGAAGAGAACTGAAGCTCCCCCTCACATCTTCTCCATCTCAGATAATGCTTATCAGTACATGCTCACTGACAGGGAGAACCAGTCTATTCTCATCACCGGAGAATCCGGAGCTGGGAAGACTGTCAACACCAAGAGGGTTATCCAGTACTTTGCCAGCATTGCTGCGGTTGGCAGTGGAAGCAAGAAGGATAGCAGCAAGGGAACACTGGAGGATCAAATCATTCAGGCAAACCCTGCACTGGAAGCCTTTGGTAATGCCAAAACAGTTAGGAATGACAATTCATCCCGTTTTGGAAAATTCATCCGAATTCACTTCGGAACCAGTGGCAAGCTATCATCTGCTGACATTGAAACTTACCTGCTGGAGAAGTCACGTGTCACCTTTCAGCTCAAGGCTGAGAGGAACTACCACATCTTCTTTCAGATCTTGTCCAATCAGAAGCCAGAGCTGCTGGACTTGCTGTTGATTACCAACAATCCATATGACTACTCCTACATCTCCCAAGGAGAGGTAACAGTAGCATCTATCAATGACTCAGAGGAGCTGATGGCCACTGACAACGCCTTTGATGTGCTTGGCTTCACTCAGGAAGAGAAGATGGGTGTCTACAAGCTGATAGGTGCCATTATGCACTATGGCAACATGAAGTTTAAGCAGAAGCAGCGTGAGGAGCAGGCTGAGCCTGATGGAACAGAGGCTGCTGACAAGTCAGCTTACCTAATGGGGCTGAACTCTGCAGACCTCATCAAAGGGCTGTGCCACCCCAGAGTAAAGGTAGGAAATGAATATGTCACCAAAGGCCAAGGTGTGGACCAAGTCTACTACTCCATTGGTGCTCTGGCTAAGTCAGTGTATGAAAAGATGTTCAACTGGATGGTGGTAAGAATTAACCAGTCCCTTGACACAAAACAGCATCGCCAGTACTTCATAGGAGTTCTGGACATTGCTGGATTTGAGATCTTTGATTTCAACACGTTTGAGCAGCTGTGCATCAATTTCACCAATGAGAAACTGCAACAGTTTTTCAACCATCACATGTTTGTCCTGGAGCAAGAAGAATACAAAAAAGAAGGCATTGACTGGGAATTCATTGACTTTGGGATGGACTTGCAAGCTTGCATTGACCTCATTGAGAAGCCAATGGGGATCATGTCTATTCTGGAGGAAGAGTGCATGTTTCCCAAGGCCAGTGACCAGACCTTCAAGGCCAAGCTTTATGACAATCATCTTGGCAAGAACAAAATGTTTGAGAAGCCAAGGGCTGCAAAGGGAAAAGCAGAGGCACATTTTGCCCTGGTTCACTATGCTGGCACAGTTGACTACAACATATCTGCCTGGCTGGTAAAAAACAAAGACCCACTGAATGAAACTGTGGTCGGGCTTTACCAGAAATCCTCTCTTAAGCTCCTCAGTCTCCTGTTTTCTACCTATTCAGGCTCTGACAGTGGCGATAAAGGTGGCAAAGGGGCAAAGAAAAAAGGCTCCTCCTTCCAGACAGTGTCTGCGCTTCACAGGGAAAATCTCAACAAGCTGATGACTAACCTAAAAACCACCCACCCCCACTTTGTCCGTTGTCTGATTCCAAATGAGAGCAAAACTCCAGGCATCATGGACAACTGCCTTGTGATGCACCAGCTACGTTGTAACGGTGTGCTGGAGGGCATCAGGATCTGCAGAAAGGGTTTCCCAAACAGGGTGCTCTATGGAGACTTCAAACAACGATACCGAATTCTGAATGCCTCTGCCATTCCTGAGGGACAGTTTATCGACTGCAAGAAGAGTGCCGAGAAACTGCTGGGATCCCTGGACATTGATCACACGCAGTACAAGTTTGGCCACACCAAGGTCTTCTTCAAAGCAGGCTTGCTGGGTACACTGGAGGAGATGCGAGATGAGCAACTCTCTCGCATTATCACCAGGATCCAAGCTAATGCCAGGGCACTCCTCATGAGAGCACAGTTTGCTAGGCTTGTAGAACGCAGAGATGCCTTAATGGTTATCCAGTGGAACCTTCGCTCCTTCCTGGGTGTTAAGAACTGGCCGTGGATGAAGTTGTTCTTCAAGATCAAGCCCCTACTGAAGAGTGCTGAGTCAGAGAAGGAGATGGCCAACATGAAGGATGAATTCAATAAGTTGAAGGAAACATTGGAGAAATCTGAGGCTAGGCGAAAGGAACTAGAGGAGAAAATACTCACTCTTCTCCAAGAGAAGAATGACCTGACTCTGCAAATTCAGTCTGAACAAGATACATTAACAGATGCAGAGGAACGGTGCGAACACCTTATTAAGAGCAAGATTCAACTGGAAGCCAAGTTGAAAGAGATGACAGAAAGACTGGAGGATGAAGAAGAGATGAATGCAGATCTTACAGCCAAGAAACGAAAGCTGGAAGATGAGTGTTCTGAGTTGAAGAAAGATATAGATGACCTTGAGCTAACATTGGCTAAGGTTGAAAAGGAGAAACATGCCACAGAAAACAAGGTGAAAAATCTCACTGAGGAGATGGCTTCCCAGGATGAGAACATCATGAAATTAACCAAAGAAAAGAAAGCACTGCAGGAGGCTCATCAGCAGACACTGGATGACCTTCAGAGTGAAGAAGACAAAGCCAATACACTGACCAAAGCAAAAGCCAAGCTGGAGCAACAGGTGGATGATTTGGAGGGCTCCTTGGAGCAAGAGAAGAAAGTCAGGATGGATCTTGAGCGCTCAAAGAGGAAGCTTGAGGGAGACCTGAAATTGACCCAGGAGAATCTGATGGACATAGAAAATGACAAACAGCAGCTGGAGGAAAAACTCAAGAAGAAAGACTTTGAGATTGCCCAGATGAATGGAAGAATAGAAGATGAGCAGATAATTGGAGTTCAACTCCAAAAAAAGCTAAAAGAAAACCAGGCAAGGATTGAGGAGCTTGAAGAGGAGCTGGATGCTGAGCGTGCAGCCCGGGCTAAAGTAGAGAAGCAGCGCTCTGATCTCTCTCGTGAGCTGGAGGACATTAGTGAGCGCCTGGAGGAAGCTGGTGGTGCCACATCAGCGCAGGTGGAGCTCAATAAGAAGAGAGATGCTGAATTCCAGAAGCTGCGCAGGGAGCTTGAGGAATCCACCCTCCAACATGAGGCTACTGCTGCCTCCTTGAGAAAGAAGCATGCTGACAGTGTGGCTGAACTGGGAGAACAGATTGATAATCTGCAGCGCGTAAAGCAAAAGCTGGAGAAGGAAAAGAGTGAGCTGAAGCTGGAACTGGATGACTTGTCATCTAATATGGAGAGTGTGGTGAAAGCTAAGTCAAACATTGAGAAGATATGCCGTTCAATGGAAGACAACATGAACGAGTACAAGAGTAAATATGAGGAGGCTCAACGGACCATCAATGACTTCACTACTCAGAAGGCCAAGCTGCTCACTGAAAATGGAGAGCTTGGGCGTCAGCTGGAGGAGAAGGAGTGTCTGGTATCACAGCTGACCAGAGGGAAGACTTCGTACACTCAGCAGCTAGAAGACCTGCGCAGACAGCTGGAAGAGGAAGTCAAGGCTAAGAATTCCCTTGCCCATGCAGTGCAATCTGCACGTCACGACTGTGATCTGCTCAGAGAGCAGTTTGAAGAGGAACAGGAGGCCAAGGCTGAGCTTCAGAGAGCACTGTCCAAAGCCAACACTGAGGTCTCAACATGGAGGGCAAAGTATGAAACTGATGGAATCCAGAGAACAGAGGAGCTGGAAGAGGCAAAGAAGAAGCTGGTCCAGAGGCTGCAGGAGGCAGAGGAGGCCATCGAAGCCGTGAACGCAAAGTGTTCCTCACTTGAAAAGACAAAGCACCGCCTCCAAAATGAAATTGAAGACCTGATGTTGGATCTTGAGAGATCCAATGCAGCATCTGCAGCTCTGGACAAAAAGCAAAGAGCCTTTGACAAAGTCTTGGCAGAGTGGAAGCAAAAGTATGAGGAGTCACAATGTGAACTGGAGGCCTCTCAGAAGGAGGCAAGGTCTCTGAGCACTGAGCTCTTCAAGTTGAAGAATGCCTATGAGGAGTGCTTGGATCAACTTGAGACCATGAAGAGAGAGAACAAAAACCTCCAGGAGGAGATCTCTGACATCACTGACCAGCTTGGTGAAGGTGGAAAGAGCATTCATGAACAGGAGAAGCTTCGGAAGCAGCTGGAGCAAGAAAAGGCAGAGCTCCAGTCAGCACTGGAGGAGGCAGAGGGTTCCCTGGAGCACGAAGAGAGCAAGATCCTCCGAGCCCAGCTGGAGTTCAACCAAGTGAAAGCCGACATGGAGCGGAAGCTGTCTGAGAAAGACGAGGAAATGGAGCAAGCCAAGCGAAACTACCAACGAATGGTTGAGTCCCTTCATTCCTCTCTGGAATCTGAGACCAGGAGTCGCAATGAGGCCCTGAGAGTCAGGAAGAAGATGGAAGGTGACCTTAATGAGATGGAAATACAGCTCAGCCAAGCCAACAGGCAGGCAGCTGATGCCCAGAAACAGCTCAAAAGCTTCCAGGCATTCCTGAAAGACACTCAGTTACAGCTGGATGAAGCATCACATGGGAATGATGACCTGAAAGAGAACATCGCTCTGCTAGAACGTAGAAACAATCTGATCCAAGCTGAGCTGGAAGAAGTCCGGGCTGCACTTGAGCAGACAGAAAGAGGTCGGAAACTGGCTGAACAGGAACTGACTGATGCAACCGAACGCATGCAGCTTCTGCACTCCCAGAATACCAGCCTCATTAATCAGAAGAAGAAGCATGAGGCAGATCTCCTCCACCTGCAGACTGAGATAGAGGAAGCCATACAGGAGAACCGCAATGCTGAAGAGAAGGCTAAAAAGGCCATCACAGATGCAGCCATGATGGCTGAGGAGCTGAAGAAGGAGCAGGACACCAGCGCCCATCTGGAGCGCATGAAGAAGAACATGGAGCAGACAATCAAAGACTTGCAGCACCGTCTGGATGAGGCTGAGCAGATAGCCATGAAGGGCGGCAAAAAGCAGCTTCAGAAGCTGGAAGGTCGCATCAAGGAGCTGGAAAATGAACTGGAGGCAGAGCAAAAGAGGGGAACAGAGTCCATCAAGGGGGTGCGCAAATATGAACGGCGCATCAAGGAGCTCACCTACCAGACGGAGGAAGACCGCAAGAACATGGCACGCCTCCAGGACCTGGTGGATAAGCTGCAGTTGAAGGTCAAGTCCTATAAGCGAGCTGCTGAGGAGGCCGAGGAGGCGGCAAATACCAACATGGCCAAGTTCCGAAAGCTGCAGCATGAGTTAGAGGAGGCTGAAGAGAGAGCTGACATCGCAGAGTCTCAGGTGAACAAGCTGAGGGCGAAGACCAGGGATGGATCCTCCAAGAAGAGCCTGGACGAGTGAGGAGATCCCAGAGCAGCATCACAGGTGTGTTGATAAACACCAAGTATTCACAATGGCATGATGCACTATAAAACACTGGTATCACTCATCTCATAGGCATAGTGCCACTGTCTGGTAATAACCATGTGTCTATAAAAATGTTTTTATGTTTTTCAGGAAGGAGGAAAAGAGAACAAAGCTGATTTTCTCATGAAACTCACGGCATGGCAAAAAATAACCAAAGCGGGTGTGGCTCAGCATGTGGCCAAAAGGAAACTAATGAAACTAAATTTATGGTTATTTTGGCATTATTATTCTAAGTAGAATCAGTATTGGTATTGGTATTATTACAAATTATCACTGCTATTATTTTGTCTGTTAGATAACACCACTGTAAAGGTATCAACCAATCCCTGCTCAGGGTTTCCTTTATAAAAAACAAACTGGCTGCAAGTGAAAGAAAGTAAATTATGAATTTCTGTGAATGTGTTCAGATGTGATATTGTACTGTCAAGAAGACTTTTTACTTAGAGGGTACAAGGATGCTGCTCATAAGCATGATTTTTCACTTTACACCACCTTTAATAATGAATATTAAATTAAAATCAAAAACACAATAAATACAACAAAATATGTAATGTTTGAACAGATCTTGGAAGTATTGATAAGGAGTGATGATTAATAAGTTAACAATACAGTAGGTACAGGTATACTGAACAGTGAGGGTGATGTAGGTGAAATACTGGAACATACTGCTTTGGATTGCATTGCAGATAATCTCTTGTCTGGTTATAGTTCAGTTTTGAAACCTGATAATCCCCAGAAGTGCTTTTAATCTCATGTTTTTAACTGAATCCTTCAGACAAAGAACCATGCAGTTTCCTTATGAGTGATACATTTTGTCTTGATTTGTTTGAGTTCCATGTACAATCATAATTAAAGACACCGGGGGCCAATAGCTCAAGGTCAATACTGCAATATCATAAAAACTTGTTATCTATATAAAGAAGTAAGGCAGAGCATTGTGAACATTTCGGAAAGCTGTGTGTGTTAGTATGGTGTTTTTGATTAAAGTAATAAACTCACTGCTGTGCACTCAGTCTGCTCTCTGCCTTCTGCTGTTCCTCACAGGAACTTATTACATCTGCTCCAGTTACTGTAACTGAGCAGCTTTGTTTGTGTTCCTGTACTTTTTTAGTGATTTTTACTGAAGTACATTTTGTTGCTCATAAGCATGATTTTTCACTTTACACCACCTTTAATAATGAATATTAAATTAAAATAAAAAACACAATAAACACAACAAAATATCATGTAATGTTTGAACACCTACATTTTAAATCATATCTACTACAGAGCACATTTTTTACAAGTTTACAATTCAGTTTAGTGTGGCAGAAAAGACTGAATGAGTAAAAAAAAGAAAAAGAGAATGTGCAGTTTCAACTTCTGACACAAGATACTACAAATATAAAAATGTGACCAGGTAAAATATTTGTAAGTCTTTTACCACTGATATACAGCAGCTTTATAAAACATGAAATGCCCATCTACTGAGACTGAACCTAAGTTATGAATTTAATATAAATTAATTTGCTGAGGTTTTGCATGTTATGTAGAGGCTGAATTTAGCTCCTGATGCTCTGCAGGTAAATCTGTCCCACTAGTGATGTGTGGTTCACGAACGAGCCGGCTCTAAGAGACGACTGTTTGTATTGAACAAGAAGAGCCGATGCCTGTTGGGGAGAGCCGAATCTTCAGCTGACAGCCGCTCCTGCTCTGCTAAGAATCCAGGCAGGCAAAAAAAAACAAAACAAAACACCATGTGGCCAATCACATGTGAGGACAGACTAGGATCATACCGTTATGTGAAAGAAGGAAGGGGGGCAGACGCTCTGAAGACAGTAACCACCCAACCCACAATGCACCGAAGTACGACCCGTAGGTGGTGAGGCCACGGGAATTAAACAGTAGTAATGGTATATATTTTTTGTAATTAAAAAATGCATAAAATGCATAAAAATTATGAAAACACTGAATAAAAAATTGCTTACCAACACAAAAACCATTCATAATTGTTAAATTAGGCTGAAATAGAAGGCTCCCAGTGATAGTAAATGAAGAGCCATTTGGGAGCCTTAAGAGCTGGTTCTTCAAAAGGAGCCGAGCCAAAAGAGCCGAATCTTTGAAAAGAGCCGGACTTCCCATCACGATCTCCTACAGCTCCACGTTACAAAATGGAATTCAAGGGCAACAGCGCCCTCTACTGACTGAAAAAGAAGTACTGTGTAACCAGAACACAATAACAGTTGACCATAGTGCTGCAGTCAAATGAAGTTGAATAATGTGTGAAATGTTCTCAACAAATATGTGCTTTACATTGTGTTTTCGTTAGAATAATGCATATAATATACACACATATACATTGAAAAAATAGAATACAGGGCCTCTCTCTCTCTCCTCCCCCTATCTATATATACATATATCTCCTATGATTAATAGGAATTGGTATGATAAATATCCCAGATTATATTTTTCTATTGTAAACAAAACTGTGCAGTTTAAAAGTTGTTTTTTAAGGATCTACAGCAGACGTTTGCAGCAATTCATATCTGGAGCAGCACTGCTCTCTGCTGCCCGTCACTGACATTTTAAGTCTCCGGCGGTTCTGCAATACAAATATATTGATGATTGATCGATTGATTGTTCCGCTGGATCTGAATGAAGCTGCTTCATGCGTCACTGCATGTTTAAATGTTCTATTTTCTATTCAGTCAGCAGAGTCTGAACCTCCTGTCCGCTACTCTGCTGCTTTAAGGTTCCACCTCCCAGCCACACCGGAACAACAGTCAAGCAAACACAATTTATGCTACACGTCTGGGAAGTACTTTCAAAATAAACCATGTGGCACGCGCAATACCAACATGACCATTTCCTTGTTTCTTTCTTTCCTTCTTTTTGGCACTTTTGTTTGAAAGAAAAAAAACAGGATGACATATGACAGAAGTTCTGAGCCGAACTCAAATGCAGAAACACCACCGAGCCACCAGGACGCAGACGGAATAACATTTTCAACAACAGATCAACAGACCTACTGACTAACTTTATCAAATGAGGAGCATTAGATATTCAACGGGATTTTCCAGTGATGATCTATTAATTGATTGCCAGAGTGATACCTTATCCGCAAAGATAACTTCTTTTTAGCCTACATTATTGAGCACATTATTTCCATAGCTCATCATCTTGCACAGCAGCGAGGAGCAGCATACTATTATATAGGCTATTACCGACAGATTTTTTAAGGGGTTGACAAACTTACTTTTATTGTGAAGGCAAAGAGCCGCGGTTTCCGGTCGGTGGTTGACTGAGTGTAACTTGACGCAGTTCCGACTGAACCCAGCCTGGATAAAAGCGGTGTGACTCCAGCTGAGGTGACACAGATGAACTGCTGATCTGAAGCATCGCGCCGGCTGTTTCCATGGCGGCACCGGGAGGCTGAGGCCCCGCGGCCGGCCTGCACACACCG